>VDFB02138691.1:0-122518 GCA_007258455.2 Sequoia sempervirens
AAAGGAATTCCCAAAACAATCAGGGAAGTAAAGACAGGTCTAAACACAGACAGCAGATAAGAAAAACAAGGATTAGGTTCCATCACTCAAATGACTACAATTCAACTGATATAAATTAAAGGAAGAAAAGTATTTTGAGTTAGTCTAGTAACAAGAAGATGTACGATTCCAGACTGGTGACACTAGCCAGCGGCAACAAAATTACATGTTTAGATTTATTTATCGATATCTAACAAAGAGAAGGTTAAACCCGTTACTTGCGTGAGTAAAGAAGTTGGATATTGAATACAATGCTCTTCACTTCGGTCTTCAAGAGAGCACCGACGCTTCTAGATGAGAATGAAGACCCAGGCGTGATATATCAACTCCACTCCTCTGGTTTGACGACATGTAGACCAAAACTCCAATCGCAAATGATTTCCAATAACAACTCAAAGATCTTGGCATGTTAAAGTTATACTCTTACCAGACCGAACTACTTGAGACGGTGCAGATTTTGAACATGGCAGAGAAGATTTTTCTAAGAGTTTTCCAAGAAGACTGGGTTATTCACAGAATTCAGGTGACCCTGTTAGCCATAAAAGTGACTGACAAATTTGGAACAAAGCTCTTATCAGTTGAGTTTAGAAAGGAAAAAGGAATCCCATACCAATTTAAATGTTTCTGAACCAGGTTTGAGATTAAGCAAGTTTCCAGTTCACTACCGAATAACCACAATTATGAAAATGTTTCCAAGGTTGGAAATTCGAATGGAGGTAATGCTTCTCAATTTGGATGAATTGATTTCAGAAAATTGATGGTTAAGGTTACAGGATGCCCTAGACGGAGTCTAACTCAAAAACAGAGTAAAATAAAGATTCAATTCAACAACATGACTCTACATCTTGCAGGAGACGAAAATAATATAGCCGTAGACATAGTCTGAACACACCAATTATAATGGTTTCTCATAACCAGACTTTACCAGAGCAAGGACGTTCTTAACTTTAACAGAAAGAATTTTTAATGAAAACTCGTGAATAACATTCCAAACAAATTTCAAAGATAATATCAACTAATTGTTCTCAACGTGCCTGGTCACTCGTCTGAAGCTTGGCTATGTAGAGAATCCCTTGCTATCTACTGGTCGCTCAAAACAACGCCTACAGCTTCATTGATATACCCAGATTGTCATTCGACTCCTCCTCGGCTTGATTCAAGCTGGTTTTTCCCACGCTGGACCAGACGATGATGGGACTCCATTGGATGAATTTGTCAGGAACTGACGGAGAAGACGAAAATTAAAATAAATAAATGGATCCCAATCCTTGGCGGAAGATTTATAATGGTACTTCAACAGACAGAGAAGAGTTTTGTTTTTCCCAAAAATCCTGAGATAAAGAATGAAGACGAGAGAATTTTCCCCCGTGATCCCCCCCCCCTTTTTTTTTTCAAAAGACTGACCATCGATATATGAGTTTGTCCTTCCCCCTCCATTCTGGAATCTATTGAGACGTCTTGAATTCCCGGCGTTACAAAAATGGAGTGGCTGGGTGCTCTGCCTCTGCAAGACCGACGACATTAACCCACATGACTCAAAATTTGAATGAGACGTTACAAGAGATTTGTTATCAATTTTCTTCTATTTATTTATAGAAGCACTTTATTAATGTATTGCTTTAAATTCCTTCGGTTTCATTAAGGAGTGCTCTACTAACAAACCCGACGGCTCACTCCCACACATAATCAAGCCTCAATATAATATTTATCAAATTTTATTATTTAATTTCTTTTGCTTTATTAATAGCAAATCTCTTCTTTTTCTTATAATTAAAATATCTTTGATAAGTATTTCTTTTAATTTCGACTTACAAATCAATATTTATTATTTAGACCAAGGCCAAGGTTATGTTGTTGCATTGTCATACACTACCCAGAGTTTGATGACAAATAGATCCTTGTCAACTACGTCCTCTCCTTGATGATAATCCCCTTTTCCCTTCAAGTGTTGTCGATCCTGCAACCACTTGACCAAAGAACTAGGGTTAGACCATTCTTGATGTAAAATTCAATATTTACAAATATATCATCATCATTATCAACAAATAAAATAATCATTCATATTCACATTTATAGTTGCCACAAATAAAACATTTTTTTTTTTTAATCATTTATTCCATGTTCACATGAAAAACAGTTATTTGCAACCACATTAACGTTCATGGTTCCTTTATCTCAAACCTATCAAGTCTTAGGGAATGTAACAGGATGGGAGCTATTAATGTGGACCAAAATAGATCAGTATCTTTCAATAAAGAAAGCAAGACAAGGAGACCCCAAAAGGAAGATAACTACCTCTATGTGTTAAGACCTGCAAAGTGGAGGTCGCTAACATGACAATCTAGGGACTTGCACCTTGAGGCATATGGGTATGCTGCATATATATTAGTAGCTTGTGTTAAAGAAAGCAACACAAAGAGACCCACAAAGCATGATTTAACTCTTAAGTGGTAATAATTGAGAAGAGCTCACTAACATGAAAATCTGGGTACTTGCATCTTGAAGCTTTCTATCAGATTGATGGAGCTTTTTTTGGGAAGAATGCTTTGTAAATGGTAAACATTACTTGACAATCAGTCATTATCAGTGTGGGATTATCACAAACAACACCAATGCACATATAAGAGAAGAGAATGTATTAACGTGGAACGGAATCCTTCAATTACTTGCAACTAAGAACATGTTGGCCACAAAAGTCTCATTTAAATATCTTTTGAAATCAAGCATGTCTTTAAATGAGTATTCTTAGAATGATATTAGAAACTATCCTCTTATATAAGAGTCAGTATGTAGATACTATCAACTTCATGGTTTTGATTTGAACCTCCACAAGATTAATTTGTTAACTAGAAGTCTAGAACGTCACTTCAGTGGCTACATCAATTGGTGATAAATAAAGTTTACTTGTAAATCCAACAACTAAAGATTCTAACACTTTTTTTATTTTTTAGAGGACATGACTAAAAATAAAAATATTTGTTGCATCTATTTACTTGTTTTTGCCATGATAGTTATAATTGGTAGAACTGACACAGATTTAAGTTTGTTCTCTTTCAACTTGTTATTTTTCCTCCCTTTTGGATATTTTTTTGACCATTTTATCACTTATTTCTTCCCAGGATATGCGGAATCTTTGGATCCCAATATTAGAATTGAAGTTCCAGATAATGACAGTGGTCTTTTTGCAATTGACATGCTAGATCCTTCATGGGTGGGTTGTGCATCTTTATCATTCATATAACTTTAAAGAATTTCCATTTTTTCTGACCATTGAAGCAGCATAAAAAAGTGAGTCGAGTATAAAAGAGTATACAAAATATATTTGTCTTATAAATTTAGGTTTTTTGGCACCTTATTTGGCTATGCATTCAAGTTCTTGGTCTTAGTTTCATGTATTATTTGATAAAATTTTAGTTGTGATTTGTGCTTTGAAGGTTGATGGTTTGTAAACCCAAGAAAAAATCAGTGCCAACAAAACAACAGTTGATATTAAAATATGCCTTATTTTCAATGTATATCCAAATAAGTAATTCCTAACTTTGTTGGCCTTAGCTATTCCTCTCACCTTTTTCTTTCTCTTTGTCTAGATATGTATGTTGCTGTGTATCTGGTTCTTGTCTACACCTTGTGGTGTTCCTCTTTTTATTTTTTTGATAGAAGATAAAATATGTATAATTTATAGATAGAAAAGTCTAGTTACAAAAGGCGATAATCCTTAACCAGAAAAATAAAGGATTTGAAGACGAGATGGGCTGCAAGTAGACACTGCTGATACACATCTAGGCACAAGCTTATTTTTCAAGAAAACAACAGTATGATAGCATGAGTACAATATATAAAGAGGATAACATTGATGAAAACAAGGATAACATAAGGACACTAGAAAATTTCATTTAAGAGTAAAATACGTTTTTTGGCTGGGGGTGTGAGGAGGAGGGGGTGTGAGCATTGGCTTACACATTGTAGTTATATTCATTCTGGGCTATAGGATGTCAAACTGTTGAACAGATCATGGGCAGGGCCTGAAGAGATTCTTGGAGCAATCACCTTTATGCACTTGCATGTCCATGCCCGGGGTTTGAGGGTGAAGGATTTGATGTTTGGTTTGGAGGTTTTGCTAGACATCTCTGCTGATTGGTGCTTCAGTTTCTCTGACATATGAATATGCTGGATGGACTCACCCTATGTTTGCAGATTTAGATAATTAGTAAGTTTTTCCTAGCCTTTGTGAAGGTTCTTGAGACATTATGATTGCTGATGAAGACAGTTTGTGAGGATCTTATTAGATTGTCTTGCATTTCGGTATCTATTCTTTGAGTTTCATTTCTTTTGGCTATTTCAAATTTTCAGGTATGGAAGCATTGGTATTATTCAGTACTCCATGCAGATTGGTGTTTGTTTTGCCATTCTCATGTAAGGTGGTTGAATCATTTGCATCAGGAAGGGGAAGATTGGACCTTGGACAATGTATTTCTTGATTTGTGTTTGGAGGCTAGTATTTAGGAGCAAGTGATCAAGGTCTGAGGTAATATTGAGGGGCACATGTATATAGCTATTAGATGCTCTCTCTTTATAGCTAGAAGTTGAGATTGAGAAGATGTGAGTAAGACACAAAGGTTGAATAGGTATAGACACAAAGATAAGTTAAGTAATCATGCACAAAGCCACAACTTCTAACTTAAAGTGAATTTGCAATGCAAAACTTGCAAACTTGTTAAAAGCTATTTAATTTACCTCAATACACATACACAAAGCATGATACACTAAACATAGTTGCATTCAAAGCTACAATGACCAAACTAACACCTATTTCAATACAAAACTTGCAAACTAGCTAAAAGCAATTTAATTTACCTCAATACAGATGCAAAAGGTGTTATAAGCTAAACATGGTATTTACATTCAAAGCTACAAGGACCAACCCAACACCTACTGCAATACAAAGCCTTAGTAAATGTTAAGCAATATTCAACTCATTAAAAATACAATAAAATAGAACATCTCAACAACAATTTGGAAGCAAGATACACATTACTAAATTCAATTGAATAAATGATATTGATTGATCATTAACTGAGTGCCAAGAGCACTTATTTATAATCTTTACAAAGCTATTTCATGAAAAATAAATAAAAAAGCTAATTACAATTTCTATGCCAATAATAAATTGCTTACATGCAAATCAAGCTCATCACAAAATTATTTCCACTAATACTAAACACTAACTCACACAATCTTTAGTTAAACACTTGATAAGGATAACTAGAAATTAACAATAGACCTTCTAGAAGATCATCTATACATAGCTGCTAGAAATAGACTTTTCAAATATTCTCATCTCTTAAAAAATAGACATTTAAAATAGTGTAGGCTATTTTTAATGTGGGCTAAAAATAGACTTTTCAATAGTTGGATTGGGAGACAATCCTAATGAAGTGCTCTTTTTTGAACATGGCAAATCCTTTGATAAAACCCTAAAACTTCAACAATCTTAGCAACTTGAATTTGAACTTTTCTATCTTGAGTTTACATCAAACCCTAACTGAAAATATGCTCATTTGAGTGCTACGAAACCCTAGAGTGTATGAAACTACACAACTTTGAATGCTATGAATCCGTGAGGTTTTAGCACATTGTTGTCTTAATTCTTACCATTGACTTTAATTCATCCACCATCACATTTTATATATCTCATACTTTTCTCCATTATCAAACTAACAGTCTTGTATGACATTTTGTTTCTGTATACATATTTTGTTTTTCTATACACATTTTGTTTTTAATTGTCTCACTACATTTTGTAATACTATTGCCCATGTTATTCCCCACAAGCTTTGCAACTTACCCTCATTTATTTCATTTTATCAACATTTTATTTTATTGCTGCCACCTTTTTAAACATTCTCCCCATGTACTTTATTTCTGCACATTCTTCTTCCATACCTTTTTTCTTCTAGAAAAAAAAACATTAGCGTGCTATACCTTTTTTCTTCTTTACTTGGTTTATGTCTTTCCTTATTTAAACTTTGTCGTTAATTTTTAATTTTGGTTTTCTCCTTTTTAATTATTTTCTTCCTTTGACTTTTCTTGACTTTTTCTTTTTATATTATTTTAATTTTTTTGTTTTGTTTTGTTTTACTGTATCTGTATTTTATTTGTTTTATTAATGTTTTTTCTTGTTTAGTTTATTTTGTTTTACTATTTTTAACTTATTTATTTAAATGAATATTAATTCATTTGAAATATAAGAATATTTACTCATTAAGTATTTTAGAACATAGAAATACAACAAATTGATAACATTCTTAATGATTGTGAGGAAGCTGATAAAATTCAAAGGCAAGGTAAACATGATCAAATGAAGGTGAATTGATCAAAACTAGGGTGTTGTAGCCACAACAATGACAATTGTTGTAGGGAAAATGCTTTGGAGTATTTAGAATCCATAATCTCCAATTAAGAGATGAGGTCAATGCATCCAACAAAGATTATGTAAACTCAAGGCATTGACCAAAAGCATAACAAGCATCAAATAGTCAGCATTGTGTGCATGTGTGGAATCACTTACTTATCAAATTGAGTATCAACAAAAATGGAAAATGAATCAAAATGTAATGTCCCCTTTTTCAAACTAAATCAAGTTAGAGGACTTACAACCTATTTTTATTTCGTGTAGGATAAAGGGGGGGATTTAACAGGGGAATAATATAATAACACTTTATTAAGTTGTCCAAAAGTGTATGAAATATATCGAGCCAAATTTTTTCGATTTTTCAATTGCAAGTTACAATTAACAAGCACCTGTTAAGGTTAGCTCTAAACCAAAACGATGTTGAAAGCAACTCTAACCAGAATGTACACCAGGATCTCGATGTGGGCAAGGTGTGAGCATTGGTCAGAGGATCTTAAAGAAATGCTGATACAAAGAACTCTAACCAAGAATGCGCCATATGACGGCGAGCATATGGTCAGAGGATCCCTATCTATTGCAATACTGAAAGTAGACTCAACACCAAGTATGTGCTACTCAATCCAAGATGGAGATGAGGCGACCATATGGCGGAGACTTATGAAATTACAATGCAAATCAAGTAAATAGGTGGCAAGCCAGCCTCTTCCACTTATTCAGTGGGCAGTTACAAGCATGAGATTAGCAAGAATAAGAAAGATGCTGACAGTACTACTGTTCAGCTTACAATATTAGAGATTTATCTGTTAAGCACAAGATAAGGGTGTTCCCAATGCTGCAACAATGTATAATGCTATCCTTAATGTTCTCAATGTCTCTCCTTTCCAAATCAAACTCAAATGATGGAGTCTATGCAAGCTGTTATGACAGAACAATGACTGAAACTGATAACCAGCAATACAGAAACTCAAGGAAATGCACACAACTCACTCACTACTCACCAAAATGACATGAAATCTGATGCAAATCATTCCTATGATGAAGGCGCCCAAGCTGAAAACACAAAACAGAACCTAAATGCAGATATTTATTTTCTTCACGAATTCCAATGACACTCTAAATGGTACGGCTGCAAGGAGGGGCGATTTTGCCTTAATAAATTAGAGACTTCAAATTAAATTCCCAAACTTCTCTGAAAGGGGCAGCCTTACCTAGCAAATGCATGGGTAAACTACCCAGAACCCAAAGAAAATCACACAATGACTTATGAGCTAAAAACCAAATCTGTAACACAAACCAGCAACTCTAGATTTTTTGATTATTTTGCAAATATAAGGAATTACAATGCATAAACAACAGCTATAAGCAAACTCACTACAAAATCATTCAAAAGCAATCAAACCTCTCCACTAGGTGCTATCTCACAAGCACGAAGTTGAGCCAAGCTAGGAGGCATTCATTCCTCGAAGCAGTCCAACACCATTTCGGCAGCATAACATTACTCAAGATATCAGATGATGCAAATGAAGCCCAAGACCTCCTTTTATAACTTTGTGGAGACTATCCAGAAGCTTCTAGAAACCCTGCTTTTCAAATTTTGAAGTAGCTCCTTTTCCCTCCAAAGATGGCGTCCCTCTTTCCAAGGTCAATTTGACTTTTTAATTTAAGAATAATCTCTTCAAGAAGATAGGTGTCCCTTTTTCCAAGCATTGTTTTTGCCTTTTAGAAAATATTAAATCAATTACATTAGGTGCCACCCATAAAGACCACCTTTTAAAACAACTTAAGTTCAATCACTAGGCTAAGGGGGGGTCAACAACAAAATATAACATTAGAATATGACTTTATTAAAATAATTCGAACTTATCTCTCCAAACGTGCCCCAAAGCCAAAGTTGAGCAATCCAACTGAACATACTAAAGTAGAAAGCCAATCGTGCCGAAACCAACAGGACCACTGCCAGAAATAGAATTTACTAAAAATAGTAAATTCATGAAAGTGCTCAGAATGCCAAGAAAAACACATCACCGAAAAGCTCACGAAAAACTCAGAAGGAATCCGCAGTTCAATCACCAATCCATGAGCAAGAGAAACCACCAACAAAGAAACCCTAATTTCACCACCGAAAAGCCTACGGGTCTCCAGAATAGGCCAACGGTCACAAAAAAAGTCATGTTCGAGAAGGGGACATTACAGTCCGCCCTTGCCAAGATTGCTTGTCCTCAAGCAATCGCAAACCCGGATGCTGCAGAATCTCATCATTCTCCCAAGTCACATCCTCCATAGGCAAGTTCTTCCACTTCACCAAATATTCTCTGATTGTTCTATTTCTCAAAGAACGCTCTCTGGAATCAAGAATCTCTTCAGGAATCAAAACTAACTGTCCTTCTTCATCCAAAGGTGGCAACTGTGATGAAGCAATAACATTGTGTCCAAGTGCCTTCTTGAGGCGAGACACGTGGAAGACATTGTGCACTTTGCTACTTGAAGGTAGCTCCAACTCATAGGCTACTGCTCCCACCTTTCTAACAACCTTGAACGGCCCATAGAAGCGAGGTTTGAGCTTCTCAGCTCCACTCTTCTTGAGAGTAGACTGTCTGTAAGGCTGTAGTCGAAGATAAACCATATCCCCAACCTCAAAAGAGCGCTCAACACGCCGCTGATCAGCGTACATCTTCTGCTGATTCTGTGCAATTTGTAGATTGTCCTTCAATGATTTCAAGATATCTTGACTCTGCTGTAATAAATCCTTGGCTTGAGGGGCTTTGCTATCACCAAACACCAAATCAGCAAAGCTAAGAGCCTCATAACCATAAAGAGCCATGAAAGGTGACATCCTTATTGACATGTGATAAGAAGAATTATAGCAATACTCGCCTATGTGAAGCCATTTCACCCATGCTCTTTGCTGTTCTGAAACATAGTTCCTCAAATAACCTTCCAACCACTTGTTCACTATCTCTGTTTGCCCATCAGTTTGAGGGTGATAACTAGTGCTTGGAGTAAGCACTGTAGCACTCATTCTGAAGACCTCTTGCCAAAAGGTGCTTAGGAACTTGCTGTCCCTATCACTCACAATGTTTTTTGGCAGCCCATGTAATCTAAACACCTCATGAAAAAACAGATCTGCAACTTGAGTTGCTGAAAATGAGTTAGTAATGGCAAAGAAATGAGCAAATTTTGTCAACCTATCTACCACAACATAGATACAGTCTTTTCCTTGAACTTTGGGTAACCCAGTGATGAAGTCCATTGATATGCTTTCCCATTTTTGATTGGGAATGGGAAAAGGTTGCAGCAGACCAGCTAGTAGTGTATGCTCATTTTTGTTCATCTGACAAGTGGGACACTCCTGAATGTAACGTTGAACTTCTCCTTTCAAACCCTTCCAAGAAAATATTTCTCGGATCTGCCTATATGTCTTGAAGAACCCCTGATGACCAGCAAGTGGAATGTCATGAAATGTCAGCAAAATCTTCTTTTTGAGCTTAGAATCAACCACCAAGAAGACTCTACCCTTGTAGTGTATCAGCCCTTCAACCACCTTGTACCTTTCGTCATGAAAAGTACCCTCTATGATGCTGGTTGCAAACTGATTTTTGGCATAATCAGCAAGCAACATGTTCTTCCAATCAACAGTAAGCTCACATAATGAGCTCAAATGAGGTCTTTTAGATAGAGCATCCGCCACAATGTTGTTTTTACCTTTGACATACTCAATGTCAAAATCGTAAGCTTGAAGCTTACTCACCCACTTCTGTTGCCTCTCGTTCAAATCTTTCTGATGCATGAAATGCTTGAGACTATTGTGATCAGTCTTGACCACAAACTTGCTCCCCACCAAGTACTATGTGAACTTGGCTAATCCATGCATGATTGCAAGTATTTCCTTGTCATAGATAGAGTAGGCCCTCTCAACTCCTCTTAATTTTCTGCTTTCAAACACGATTGGATGCTTATCTTGCATTAAAACAGCCCCAATACCTTCACCGGATGCATCACACTGTAGCTCGAAGGGCTTGGAAAAATCCGGAATAGCAAGAACAGGACAAGAACTCATTATCTTCTTAAACTTATCAAAAGTACTCTGAGCCTTTTCTGACCAGCAAAAAGCTCCTTTTTTCGTGAGGTCAGTAAGAGGAGCAACATTCTGAGAGTAACCCTTCACAAACCTTCTGTAAAATCCACAAAGGCCCAAGAACCCTTTCAAGTGAGTCAAGTTCTCAGGAGGTGGCCAATCAAAAATAGCCTTGATCTTTTCAGGATCAACCTTCACACCTTCAGCACTGATTATGTGACCAAGGTAAAGTAGCTCCTTCATTCCAAATTCACATTTGGATTCTTTGGCAAACAAGCTCTCTGATTCTAGGATGCTAAGCACTTCCTCCAAATGCTTGAGATGTTCTTCCCAAGTCTTGCTGAAAATCAAGATGTCATCAAAAAATATCAACACGAACTTCCTCAACTGCTTTTGAAAGACTTTGTTCATACAAGACTGGAAGGTAGCATGAGCATTAGTCAACCCAAATGGCATGACTAGGAACTCAAAGTGACCATAGTGACATCTGAAAGCTGTCTTCTCAACATCAGATCCTCTCATCCGAATCTGATAGTAGCCCGACCTCAAATCTATCTTCAAAAAGAACTTGGCTCCATGTAGCTCATCAATGAGCTCATCTATCCTTGGAATGGGATATTGATTTTTGATGGTGCTTTGATTCAAAGCACAATAATCTACACACATCCGAATGGTACCATCCTTCTTCTTCACTAGAACAACTGCTGAAGCAAAGGGACTCTTACTTGGACGAATGAAGCCCATCTCCAAGAGTTCCTTAATGTTCTTTTCAATCTCATCATTTTGCTTTTTGGGGTACCAATATGGAGTTGTGATAACTGGCTTAGCTCCTTCCTTGAGCTCTATGACATGTTTTGAACCTCGATCAGGAGGTGGTCCAGGAGGTAAATTAGCAAACACTTTACTCTTCTTGGTGAGTAAAGACTGAATATCTGGAGGATAATCTCTCTTTGTCTCAACCGGACTAGCTGGAAGAATCATACATTCCGCAGCCCACTCAACTTGGTCATGACGAATCAGCCTTGCCATTCTTTTGAATGACACAATCCGAGGAACACCATTAGACATTCCTCTTAACACCACCTTCTTTCCATCGGATTGAAATTTAGCTCCATGGTTTGCAGATTTAAAGAGATCTCTCCAAGAGATCGCAGCCACTAAATGCCAAGGACGGCATCCGTATCTCCAATGTTAACCACATAGAAGTCATCCTTGACTTCATAATTTCCCAATTGCATAGACATGTTTGAAATCTTCTTGGTGCATGAGATGTGAAACCCATCAGCAACCATAACTCTGAAGCCTTCAAAATCTTCTGTTTGCAGCCCTTTCATTGCCACCACAGCTTCATCAATGAAGTTATGTGTTGCCCCAGTATCAATCAATTAGAGCAACGATTCGCTGCCCTTTAATCATCCCTCGAACTTTGAAAGACTCATTCTTTTGAAAGCTCGAAAGTTGAGCCAATGCACCTCCGCTTCCCCTTTCGTCTTCGGACTCTTTTGGAGCTCTTTCTACTTCGCTGTCCTCAAAATTAGACTGCTGATCAGAAAAATCAGAATTGCTTTCTTCAGCTAAGTAGTATTCAATTTGATGAATTTTGGCTCCTTTTGGGCAAACATGATCTTGGGACCATTTTTCCCAACAACGGAAACATAACCCCTTTCTTCGGAGTTCATTGATAGTCTCTAGATCCAATCTTGTGCCATGAGGTTTATGCGGTTTGAACTCCTTATCATGAGGTCTTTGATGAGGTCTTTTCCCTCAATCCCCTTTGTGAAATGATGGCTTGGAATGGAACTTTGCTTTGGGAGCAGCCCACTCCATGTTTCTTGCTTTCTTCATTGCCTCCTGTAGGGAGGGTGGATCAAAAGCTTTAATCCAACCCTTGAGTGGCTCCATCAATCCTTCACTGAATAGGATCACCAATCTTCTCTCCGTGATTCCAGTGACCATTACTGAAAGTCTTTGGAATTCAGCTATGTAGGCATCAACTGTGCCATACTGCTTCAACTGTGCCAATTCCCTGAAATGCACTTCTGGGTCCTTCTTCTCGAATCTCTCAATGAGTCTATTGGTAAACTCATCATAGGTAGTGATAGACCCATGACCTAAGGTGACTAGACCATGGTACCACCACTCATGCGCCACCCCATCTAGGTGTAGCGTAGCAAGCTTAATCGCTTCTTCTTCTGCCATTGGTCTAAGAGCCAGATAGTTGTCTAGCTTCTGTATCCAAGCTCGAGCAGAACTACTATCACTTCCATCAAAGTGGGGAAGCATAACCTTGTTGATAGCTTGATACAAGTCCCCTTGTACTGATGTTCTCCTTTGTTCATAATTCCTCCCATTTCCTCTATTCTTCCTCCTAAGCTCCATGAAATCGTTGAAGGACATGTCTAGCTTGACTTCATCAGGAAGAGTTTCATACTCAATACGGCCTATCCTCAGCTGTTCCAAAAATGAAACATTTGCTTCAGGCTCTGGTGGTGGGTTTACTGGTGCCAAGAACGTGGGTTTGAAAGGTCTAGCAGAGATGTATGTGTTGCTTGCTGAAGTTTGGACAACATGTCCATTGTGCTGGTTGGAAGCACTGTGTTCACCGGCATGCCCTGGATTGTTCTGTGGAGGGTTCTGACCCAATTTCCCCAACATGAGAGAAACCATATTTAACAAAGCATCCATCTTCCTATCGAACCCTTGTCCTGGATTGGGCGACCCTTCTATACCTTTCCCACTGTCACCTCTGTTGCCAGAACTTCTCTCATTGCCACCTAAAGTCCTTTCATTATCCCCAATTTCTGTTTCCTGAGAAGGCTCCCAATTAGCCCTCAAAACCTCTGATGCTGTCTGACCTTCTGGAACCTGATAGAACTGTTTCTGACTGGTATCCCTCTTGTATACCCTTGCTAAGTGTTGGCATTTAAATTCGCACCTCTGGAATGCGGATTTGAAAACGGACAGCTATGCACAGATAAATTGCTCTTCAAATTAGGAGGGGAAGCTCCCTCTTGCTGATGGTGTTTGAAAGAAAGTAAACTAAAACTAAGTTGCCTATCTTTTTGATCAGCTTAGAGCACAAGGTTTTTTAAACACAAACGCCGCAGCTGAGATTTTCTGATATAAGAAGTTCAACTATGACTAACTTAAACTAAAGACGTTCCTAACCTCTCAAGCAATAGCAGAGCAAGAGAAGTTATAAATTAACAAGGTAGATTTTCTGACAAAAATACTTCAATAATCTCTCTTTCAACGAACACCTACACACTTCACTGCAAGCTGAAATAAAGATCATAAAAGTAGAACATGGATAACGGAAATTTGAGATTTTGGACCAAGGCAAAAGAGGCTCATGATTTTATTACTCAAATCTCTGAAACAAAGCTCACTTGTAACATGCCTTGAACAAGAAATTGCAGCTAAGGAGGCTTGCAAACTTATTCTTATCACAATAGAAAACAGCAATCACACTAACTCTAACTCCTTGTTGGCTAAAGAGGCTCAACAATTTGCTTATCACAACACAAATGAACAATACTTGAGCAACAAATAGAAGGCACAATAGGCTTAGCGTTTTGTTCTCACTAGCACGGTTCCAAGAAACTAAATGAGCAAAGGCTCTTATTTATAGAGAAGCAGAGGAGTAGGGAACCCTAAAATCTCCTTGCTTTCACAATCTAGGGCTTGCTCAGCAAGCAAGCTTTATTACTAAATCTAGAAGGATAAAACCCTAGAAAGCAGAAAAAGCGGGAAACGCCAACTATTACATCTTATCTTCTTTCTATCCTCAAAGAATGGATAAGGATTATTCCAAGAATAGAAAGAAAGCGGAAAAGAAAGCTTCTAGAAGAAAGCTGCTTTAAAGCTCGATCACATCCGCTAGGAAGTTAGAGATTGTGTCCCGGTTGGGTGCATCTATGCCATCAACAGCAAAACACCGCCAAGAATATCTTCAAAGATTCCAATAGATCTTAGGAAATCTTCAACCCCATTGGCCGCTTTATCGAACTTTGCCGACATTAATAAATATGGCCTATCCTTCCGCTAACTGGATCTGCAACTGTGGAACAACACTCTTATGTTTGCCTTTCATTCACTTCAAGCAATCTTCCCCGATTTGTCTTTGTGTATATTCCATATCCTTTCACATTCACCCTTTGAGAGAGTAACGTTTCAGGCCATGGGAATGGAAAACACTTCTTCAACCATAAGCTTTAGGTGCAAATCAATCTACCGTCACGACCGGATCTCCCTAGTAGCCGGTTGTAATGCTTAATGCAAGCCATTACGAACTCAAAGCTCAACTGATATAGGAATTGACGCTGCTACGAGGAGTCCAGAATGTCCCAGGTTCTTGATTGAAGTGTTGCCTGCTTCTCCAAGGCATGTAGATCGAACACCGGCTTGACATGATGCAAGTCTATCTCAGCTGCGATATAATTGTGAAAGAGAGCTGATTCGACTTGAAAACATTAGGAGTGTACTCCATTTCAGAAAACTCGAAGAATGACTGTAAACTCGCCTTGGTTCAGACAAGTCTTGAACAATTTCTATTTTTAGAATGCTGATTTTTGTGCTCCAACGGACAAATTTTTGAGAAATTTTTCTGAGATATGGGTTTTGTTCAGAATATCGATACAAGACAACCCAGATCGTCCGTTTTTGAAAATTTTGAATTTTGCCTGAAAAAGCAGCAAACCCTAGATTTTGAACTTTCTTAAAAAAAACTGTGATATGGGTTTTCTTCAGAAGACTGATTGGAAAGGACCCAGATGGATGAAATTTGAATGCACTGAGGTTTTCACTGACATGCAAGATAAAAGCACTTGCTGCAACTTGATGAAGTTCTTGAAAAATTCTTCAGAAGATTGAGGCAAAAAGACCCAGATGACTGAAAAATGGAAAGCCTTGGTCTTCTACTTGAAAAATTTGATCTTCTGGAACAAGAAGAATGAAAAAGCAAGGGTTTATGCTTGCTGGTTTGAAAAATCTGATGTAAAACCAGCAACTTTGGATTCTTGAATCACAAAAATTCTTCAAACTTGCTGCTCCAACTTTCTCCTCTGAAGGCTACCTGCAAAAATAATGAAAAATACATGAAAGAATGGTGTTAAATAGACTTAGGGTTTGATTTAGGTTTCGCTTTCTTTTTGCTTTTATTTTCAAAACCCTAAATCTCAGTCTCTTTGAATTTGGACGCCATCCTTCACTTGGCAATTTTTTTTGAAAATTTGAAAACTTCGAAAAATACTCTAAGGCATGAGAGTTTGGGCTCCCTTCTTCACCAGGGGCGCCCATTTCTTTCAGAGTTAGTCAAAATTTTAACATTTTCAACTTTCCCTCATTTTGACGTGCTACTTCGCCTCTGATTTCCCGTTGACAGATTGATCCGACAGGCGAGCTGAAGGGTTCACGACGGAGCCTGACTGATTCTGAGAAAGAAGTTCTGGAGGCACCTCCGGCGAAAGACTTCATTTCGACCTCCGAATTCATGGGAGCCTTTTCCTTCCAGGGGCGCCCATTTCTCCTAGAGATAGCCATTTTTCTAATCTTTGATTTCTTCATAAACTTCTCTCCTACAGATGATTTCATTGGATCTGAAGCTCCGGGCGTCGGATCGACTGACGGTTGAGCTCATTACGAAGCTATCGAGATTTGAAGAGGGGTCTTCTAGAACGATCTTCGCCAAAAAGTGGATTTTAGGCCTCCAAAAGTTTGGGCGCCCATCTTGGCTAGGGGCGCCCATTTCATCCAGACTTAGATTATTTTTCATCTTTTTGTTGCTTGGTTCTGAAACTTCGTTCTCAGCCTTCGTCGGACCCCCTGTTCAGCTCCTCGTATCTGATGACTGCGGACTCTGATTGACGTGCTAGATATCTCGTTTGAAAGCTGGATCAATCGTGAAGAAACTTCGTTAGACACTCTTATGCAGATTCATCTGTTAGGGCCCTTGAAAACTTGGGCGCCTTTCTTCCCTGGGGGCGCCCACTTTGTCAACACTTAGTCAAATTTTGATATTTTTTCAAATTCTTCACTGTGTTTTCCGTGTGAATCCCTCCTATTCGTCGCTGAATTCCAGATGACTGAGTGATCTGTTGACTGCGCCGTTGGATTCGTTGCGAGGCTGACAAGGAACTGAACAACATTGACTAGAGACTTGAAACCCTAATTTTATCATATAATGCCCCAAAAAGGTGGGCGCCTTTCTTCAACAGGGGCGCCCAAACTCAGTATTAGAAATTTTTTGTGAATTTCCAATTTTCTTTCTCGTTCTTCGTGCATGTTCATCATTTCATCTTTTGGTGAGAGTTTGAATGCTGAAACTGACGCCTGGCAGCCGACTGACCTCCATTGATGACCTCGGAGCTCCAGATATGCTTCTGAAAAGCAGAATAGACCCAGTAGGGCAAAACTGATTATTTTAAGATTCTGACTACACCAGCCTGATATGGATGCATTTTGAGCCAATCAAAATCAGTTCGGACCCTGTTGGACCAACTTTCTATTTTTAGAAATTTTCTATTGTTAGAAATTTTTGCCAGTATCCGTTTCGAGAGAAACCTAGAAAAACCCAGAAAACATTACTAATTTTAGAAAATTTCTAAAAATAGCAGTTTTCCTAAAATTTAGGGATGAAAAATTGAGATCTGGGTTTTGTAGATTTAGTTGCTCTTAGCAGACCCAGATTGTCAGATTTTGAAAATTTAGCGTTTTAACCTCTCATGCAAGACCTGCACACCCAAATTTTGACCTTTTTGACTGATTTGACAAGACTTTTACTCATTTCTTCAAAATATCTAAGTGTAACAAAAATTTTAATTTTGGGGTACAACACTAAGTATCTCTGTTCTCTGTCACTCATAGAAGGCTGTTTTCACAGGATGGCAGGATGCATAGCTCTGATACCACTGAAATATACTGAGCCAAATTTTTTCGATTTTTCAATTGCAAGTTACAGTTAACAAGCACCCGTTAAGGTTAGCTCTAAACCAAAACGATGTTGAAAGCAACTCTAACCAGAATGTACACCGGGATCCCGATGTGGGCAAGGTGTGAGCATTGGTCAGAGGATCTTAAAGAAATGCTGATACAAAGAACTCTAATCAAGAATGCGCCATATGACGGCGAGCATATGGTCAGAGGATCCCTATCTATTGCAATACTGAAAGTAAACTCAACACCAAGTATGTGCTACTCAATCCAGGATGGAGATGAGGCGACCATATGGCGGAGACTTATGAAATTACAATGCAAATCAAGTAAACAGGTGGCAAGCCAGCCTCTTCCACTTATTCAGTGGGCAGTTACAAGCATGAGATTAGCAAGAGTAAGAAAGATGCTGACAGTACTACTGTTCAGCTTACAATATTAGAGATTTATCTGTTAAGCACAAGATAAGGGTGTTCCCAATGCTGCAACAATGTATAATGCTATCCTTAATGTTCTTAATGTCTCTCCTTTCCAAATCAAACTCAAATGACGGAGTCTATGCAAGCTGTTATGACAGAACAATGACTGAAACTGATAACCAGCAATACAGAAACTCAAGGAAATGCACACAACTCACTCACTACTCACCCAAATGACATGAAATCTGATGCAAATCATTCCTATGATGAAGGCGCCCAAGCTGAAAACACAAAACAGAACCTAAATGCAGATATTTATTTTCTTCACGAATTCCAATGACACTCTAAATGGTACGGCTGCAAGGAGGGGCGATTTTGCCTTAATAAATTAGAGACTTCAAATTAAATTCCCAAACTTCTCTGAAAGGGGCAGCCTTACCTAGCAAATGCATGGGTAAACTACCCAGAACCCAAAGAAAATCACACAATGACTTATGAGCTAAAAACCAAATCTGCAACACAAACCAGCAACTCCAGATTTTTTGATTATTTTGCAAATATAAGGAATTACAATGCATAAACAACAGCTATAAGCAAACTCACTACAAAATCATTCAAAAGCAATCAAACCTCTCCACTAGGTGCTATCTCACAAGCACGAAGTTGAGCCAAGCTAGGAGGCATTCATTCCTCGAAGCAGTCCAACACCATTTCGGCAGCATAACATTACTCAAGATATCAGATGATGCAAATGAAGCCCAAGACCTCCTTTTATAACTTTGTGGAGACTATCCAGAAGCTTCTAGAAACCCTGCTTTTCAAATTTTGAAGTAACTCCTTTTCCCTCCAAAGATGGCGTCCCTCTTTCCAAGGTCAATTTGACTTTTTAATTTAAGAATAATCTCTTCAAGAAGATAGGCGTCCCTTTTTCCAAGCATTGTTTTTGCCTTTTAGAAAATATTAAATCAATTACATGAGGTGCCACCCATAAAGACCACCTTTTAAAACAACTTAAGTTCAATCACTAGGCTAAGGGGGGGTCAACAACAAAATATAACATTAGAATATGACTTTATTAAAATAATTCGAACTTATCTCTCCAAACGTGCCCCAAAGCCAAAGTTGAGCAATCCAATTGAACATACTGAAGTAGAAAGCCAATCGTGCCGAAACCAACAGGACCACTGCCAGAAATAGAATTTACTAAAAATAGTAAATTCATGAAAGTGCTCAGAATGCCAAGAAAAACACATCACCGAAAAGCTCACGAAAAACTCAGAAGGAATTCGCAATTCAATCACCAATCCGTGAGCAAGAGAAACCACCAACTAAGAAACCCTAATTTCACCACCGAAAAGCCTACGGGTCTCCAGAATAGGCCAACGGTCACAGAAAAAGTCATGCTCGAGAAGGGGACATTACAGTGTACTTTAAAGGAAGAGATAGGAAAAGTCATAAAGGAACTCTTGGAGATGGGTCACATTAGACCCAATTCCAACTTGTTTGCTTCATTTGTGGTCCTTGTGCAGAAGAAGGATGGCACCATGTAGATGTATTGATTATAGGGCTTTGAACAAGAAAGGGATCAAAAATAGGTACCCCATTCCTAGGATTGATGAGTTGATTGATGAATTGCTTGGAGCAATTTATTTTTGAAAGATTGTCTTTAGATTAGGCTACCATTAGCTTCAGGTGAGTGATGAAGATGCACGAAAGACAAAATTCACTTGTCATTTTGAATTCTTAGTCATGTCCTTTGGCTTGACAAATGCATCTACTACATTCTAGTCATGTATGAGTCAAGTATTCAAGAATTGGTTAAAAAAATTTGTTTGGGTAATTTTCAATGACATCCTGATTTATAGCAAGACATAGGAAGTTCATTTGAAGCAACTAGATGCGGTCCTTGAGATATTAGAGCAATATGCTTTCTTTGTAAAGGAATCCAAATGTGAGTTTGGGATGACAAATTTTTTCTACTTGGGCCATGTCATTAGTGCATGGGGCATCGAGGTGGATCAACAAAAGATCCAAGCAATTTTGGATTGGCCTTCCCTACCACATTGACATAGTTGAAAGGGTTTGTTAATGAATTTTCATAGCTAGTAGGGCCTTTTATCAACATGAAGAAAGGAGCTTTCATGCGGATAGAAACAACTCAAGAAGGTGATGAGTTCATGCCTTGTCCTTGATATTACTAATTTTTCACTCCCATTTTTTGTAGAATGTGATGCCTTAGGGGAAGGAATTGGAGTTGTCCTAGTGCGAAAAGGGCATCCCTTAGCTGTAATGTCCCCCTTTTTAGCGTGATCTTGTTTTGAGTGTGTTAGCCTATTACTTAGACCCTTGTGGGCTAACTGTTTTGGTTAGAGGGTCAGTGGTATCTTCTGGAGAGTTTTTTTGTTCTCATCTTTTGTGATCAGGGATTGGCTCATTGCAGGCCTTGGCAGTATAGGAGTTGTCTGCTTCTGACGGCACTGAATTCTGCTGAGTTTTGGGGAAGTTAGGCTTACTTAAGTGATTTAAGTTATTATTTAACTTAAAGTATTTTTATAAAGTCAAATTGACTTTATTATTTTTATATCACTAAAATAAGTCTAAAGTGAGTGATTTTAAATTATATCATTTAATCACTTAAGGAGGGGGCCAAAAAAAAATTAAAGTCAAAACTATGGAAAGGGACTTGAGGTTATTTCAAAATATTTAAATGACCTAAAATACAGCCTCTTCTTGAAAATGCATACCTTTTTCTATATAAGGGTTTTAGGCAATGAGAAACTCATCTATTTGAATATTTCAACTTTGCCTTGGAGGTTTTCCCTTTGCTTTCATCCTGTGATCAGGTTTGCAGCAATCCACCATTGGAGAACGAAATCTCTTCAGTGTGAGCACTTGTGAGGCTGTGAGAGATCAGCTGAATTGGTGCAAATTGAGAGAGCTTCATTCAGAAGTTCTGCAGTGCTATAACAGATTTTTGTAAGTGTTCTTCATCAGAAACAGAGGGTTTGAATGGATGGTGTTCTTCCTTCTTCATGGCAGGCATCATAGCTACTTGGGCGCACCTTCTAAGATGTGTTTCTGGTCTTTTTGCTTGAAAGGCGTGGCTGTTTGAGCTAGGGCGCACTTGCTGGTTGGAGAAACGCCTATCTTCTTGAGGGTTTCTCTTCACTATCTTCAGCACTTGGCATTCCCTCTTCTATTGCTCAAGTTTCACAGCTGGATTCAGACTTTGTTTCATCCTATTCTGAATATTGTCAGATTTTCATGTATAGACTGGCAAACTGGCTTCGTTTTTTAATTAAATAAACTGGAGGCTTTCGGGTATGTTTATATGTTCTAAATCCATTGTTGAGCTTATTAAATACCTTCTACAATTTCAGTTTGATTAGTTTTGCTCAAGTTTTCATTCTGTGAGCTTTTATATGATGCGCACCTTCTCTTCTGTCTACAAAATTTCTCTAAAAAACTAAAAAACACAAATACACTTAAGAAAAAGACAGGGGTTTAAGCAGTGAGCTAGCAAGGCTCACCACAGTGGTATCAGAGCATTCAAACATCATTGTCAAGTGCCAAAAACCAAAAACACAGCAATCAAAAATTTATATCAGCATATATCAAATTTACATGACAAGTGTTTGACAAAATTCCCAAGGCAGAAATTGAAAGGTTTTGAGTCTATATTAGCAGGGCTCATCGCATTAGCATTCAAAAGTCGGAAGTTGAAAGAATTGAAAAGGGTTTTCTCTATTTATGACGAGGAGATGGTAGCCATCATGCATGCATTGGCCAAGTTTCGATAGTACTTGGTTTATTGGAGATTTGTGGTGAAGATGTATCATAACACGTAATTCTGTTTTAGCCAATGTGAATTGAATGACTAGTAGCAAAATGGGTGAGTAAGCTCCATGCTATGATTTTGACATAGAATACATGAAGGGGAAAAAGAATGTAGTTGCTAATGCCCTTTCTAGAATGCCCACCTATGCGCCACCTTTGTTATTTAGGTTGATTGGAAGGTGTCTATAATGCTGAAACATGCTAAAAACTTATTTTCAACTACTTCCTTGATGGAAACATAAAAGATGACTGATTCATAGTAGTGGATAGTCTCCTTTACAACAACATAATTTCTTAGTCCTCGAATCCAAAATGAAGGATTTTTTTTGAGAGCTTTACATGATGCACCTCTAGTAGCACACTTGAGGTATTACAAAACTGAAAAGAAAATTAGAGAGAGGTTCTCATGGAAGGGTTTGAAGGGGACGTCCGTAGGTATGTCAGATAGTGTAAGGTTTGCTAGAAAAAGAAAATAGAGCATATCTCTCTTGTAGGTTTGCTTTAGTCACTACGTATCTTGAATCGGAAATAGGAAAGCATGTCCATGGACTTCATCACTAGCCTCCCTAAAGTACATGGTAAGGATTGCTTCTATGTGGTGGTGGATAGATTAACAAAATATGCACACTTCTTTGCTATCACTTCAAAATTCAAAGCACATCAAGTGGCTGATTTGTTTTTTAGAGAAGTGTTAGGCTACATAGATTAACTTAAAATATTGTCAGTTCTAGGGGTAGTTGATTCCTTAGCTCTTTTTGGTAGGAATTATTTCGTTTGAATGGCATATAACTCATCCCCAATGCAAGCTATCATCCCTAGACAAATGGAGATAGTATACAAGTGGGTGGAGTGCTATTGAGGAACTATATCTCCTATCAACAAATGACTTGGCCTAAGTGGCTACATTTGGGGGGGTACTACTACAACACCACACACCATATGTCCATTGGTATGCCACCCTTCATGGCATCATATGGTTATGATGTAGTTGATTTAGTGTTCACTAAAATAAGGTGCTAGCAACTAATGACATGGTGAGGCAAAATCAAGACATAGAGGTCACTCACAGATCACCTAAGCTCAAAATCGACAAAAGTTCTATGTGGATGAAAACCACATAAAGAGGCCATTCGAAGTAATAACCCCCACAAGGATTTAGCTCAAATCCCAATATTTTTTTTGCAATCAACTCAATTCTACTTTTTTTGATCATCTAGTTCCCATAATAGGCAAAGTGAGAACATCTGGAGTAAGAATGAGGATAGAGGAAAGTCAATTGAAAAATGTTGGTGGCAAGAGGACCAACTTACAATTTAAAATAATCATAGAATTGCTCTAGCCAAATTGGCTGATAGTAAGTGCAAACAAAGTTGCATCAACACCAAAATGGCGGATTAACTCACCCGATTCCGGCTCACGTTATGCAAGGCGGAGAATGATAGAAAATAAAATGGGATCTGATAGTACTACTATCCAAGGATCTATTACAATGAAAGAACCATTACTGGTGGTACACCATCTAGTATATAATGAGAAAAGATAAGAAATTGTTATTTTCTTTTATCAATTACATTTAAACATTTTGTCAAACATTTATCGATCATTTTGAATTTGAGAGCATTTTGTCAAACATTTATCGATCATTTTGAATTCGGAGAGCATTTTGTCAAATAGTTAACTAGCAAACTGAAAGACATAAAATTCTTTTCAGGATTGAGCTAAGTGATGATCAAATGCAATAGTTGAGTTAAATAATCTGATATATTAGCTTCCTTGCTGCTCGTGCACAATGACATGCTGATTAAAATCTGATATAAACTCTAATCTGCATAATGCCCCTCTTTGTCTTTATATTGAAAGTCTGATCTGCACACTTCTAACATTAAAATCTACACTTCATAAGTTGGTGCTGCTCAATTGATGTCTGAAACAGCCCTTCTTATCGCCTTTAATGATTAGTCCCAAACTGAAATAACTTGAAATACTAATTTCTGCAGTTCTCAATGCTGTATGAAAAACCATTACACATAAAATGAAATTCACACACCACACTATTTTTTATTTATTTTCTGGAATATATAAACCACACCAAATATTGAATCCGCAGAAAACCCCAAAAATCTCTGCAAGCCCAAAATATTGAAAACCACAAACCAAAACCAAATACCCACTGAAACCTAAACACAATTTGCAACTTTCAACACAATGGTGATTCCTGCATGAAACCACTCGAAATGGAATGAGGGATTTCATCCCCAAACCAATCTTTGTTGCGCACTGGTAATCCTTGGATGTAATTACTTTGAAATCTAAGAGGTTTTCCGTCTTTGAAGCTTTCAAATTTTCGAAGGGTTTCCAACCTTGGGAAATGGAGAAGATGAACAAGCATTCATTCTTGAGAAATGAAATAACTCCAAAAAGAATGTAATCTCTTTTTTGGAAACTCTCCTCCTTTTATAACCTTTTCAGAGTTATTTTAGGAAAAAGTATTTTTTGCTTTTTCATTGCTTTAAAAAAAACACTTTTTGCTTTTTTGAAAAAACGCTGTTCTTTTTTTTTGTTACTTTTTGAAAAAAACAATTTCTTTTGAAAAAACATTTTTCACATAATAAAATAACATAAAGTGTCCTTATGACCACTTTTCAACACCTTGAGCTTGGTAACATTTTATTTGCACACTTAAAACACCTAAATAATTAAATATAAGCTGTCATTTAGTTTTGGAGTAGATAAGATACTGGCATTTGTGAGAGAACTATTTCTGGCTGCAAATATATAGGGATGTGAGGAAATTTGTTCAAAGTTATAGAACTTGTCAAGTTGGAAAAGGGAGTAGTCAAAATATTGGGTTATATCGACTAGTACTAGTTCTAGAGAAACCTTGGGAAGATATTTTTATGGATTGTGTATAAGATTGCCTAGAATATAGAGAGGTATGATTCTATATTTGTATTTGTGGATAGATTTAATAAGATGATGCATTTCACATGTAAGAAGAATAATGTAGGACATGTGGCTAATTTATTTTTTAGATAAGTTGTGAGATTGCATGGATTATCAAGGAGTATAGATACTAAGTTTGCTGGTTACTTTTGAAAGATAGTGTGAAAGAAGATGAAAATAGATTTGAAATTCAGTTAACATACCACCCACACATCAATGGACAGATAGAAGTTGTGACCAGGATTTTGATTAGGTAGAATTTGCATACAATAATTCAGTAAATGGGAGTACACAGAAAACACCATTTGTGGTTGCATATTGTAGCAGTCCAAGGAATGTATTGGAATTAAGAGATATCAGTAATGGAGAGAAGAAAAGCATGGAAGCAAAAGAATTTGCAGCCAACATGAGGAAAACACATATAGAAGTAAGAGGTCATTTGTAGAAGACGAATGGTAGATATAAGGAGAAAGCTGATGAGAAAAGAAGACATAAGGAGTCTCCAATTGGAGATGAAGTAATGGTGTATCTTAGGAAGGAGAGATTTCTAGTTGAGACATACAATAAGTTGAAGATGAAGAAGTTGGGTTCTTGTATAATTGTCAAAAGGTTTGATTTAGGAACTACATATGAAGTGGAGTTATTGGAATGTTTGGGCATATCACCATTATTCAATGTTGCAGATTTGTATTAGTATCATGAAGGATAGCTATGAGATAGTGGTTTAGAAGTACAATGGGAGAATTAGATACCACAATAGGAAAAAAGAAGAGATTGAGGAGATTTTGGATAGTAGGATTGGAAGAAGCACTAGGAATATATAGTATGAGTATTGGGTGAAGTGGAGAGGTAGGGCTGTGTTGGCTTTCAGTTGTTTATTGTTTGTCCTTGATGCAAAACTTGGTTTTTTAGATTGATGCTATTTCACTTTCAGGATATCCATGGTGGTTCTGTTGTTTGATCTACTCTACATGATATTCCTTCAGTGTTTATGATTATGTTGGACTGACAGTGTTGATAAGGCATTGTACAGGTTATTTAGGATTGATCATTTTCAGGATCATTTGAAGGCTCCATTTGAGGTTGCATGTCATAGGTTATTTGATCATATTCCAATTGATCATTTGTAGGATCAGTTTGTCAAAACAATCATTTCTCAGGTGACTAAGGTCATTTGGTCTTTCTTGTTACATTTTAATGTGTTTGATTATGCATATTTCTATTGCATATCTCATGGCATTTTTGACTTGACAGTATCATTGTGTCAATGGTTCTTTGATTTCTCTACATGGGCATTATAAGGTGGCTTCTCTATATGGGCCTTGCTATGATAATCAACATTGAAGTGTTCATAAGCATCTTGATTGATTATTTAATGTGGTATATAATACAAACCTTAATTGGTTTCTTTTGGCACACTGTATTGTTGATTACCTTGGCATATCGGGTGGATATTTCATCTCACATTGGAGTTATCTTTGTTAAAGTCACATGGAAGTGACATCAATAAAATATGGTATTGGGCACTAAAGGTTTTTATTATTACAAGCTATTTTTGAAGAGGCCGACAACCATGATTGACAACGCATACATGTGGCTGTGACAGCTCATTATAATGTTGGGAATCATGTGCATTATTTTTTTAGTCATCGGACTCTAAGGCATTATGATGGTTTATTAATCATTGTGTTTGATTTGCTTCGGACCTCAAATCATCATTGAATTTGATAAAGTTCTCGACAGACTTGAAAGAAAGAATTTTTTTTTAGGGCAATTTTATTGTTGAAGGGTTTGGAACCCTAGCCGCCATGGATAAGCATGATAGTTTGCTGGTTTTGGTGTCTTCTCTCATCCGATACTTTGAGGGTTTATGATCTTGTTTTGCTGGAGCTTGCTGGTAGTAAGAATTGCTTGGATTTTTCATCATTCTGGTTTCAAAATTGGAATACTAGCTATGAGCTAGTATGTGTGCGACTGTGGAAGTTGGACTTGACTTCTAGCTGAGCAGTTATGATGGTCTTCAACAAAAATTCATGGTATTTGTTTCTCTTTCTCCCACCGTGAACAGGTAAAGGCAAAACTATCACATGCACTCGGTTTTGCATTGAGATTTTTTTTCTTGCTAAAACAGTTGTTAAGGGATTAAAAGGATCTTATTATTTGTTTTTGAAAAACAAACGAAGGAGGCTGTTTTATGCACAAGATGATAACATTTCTGTTTCTCAGTTATTCGACAGTTGGCCATAATTGTTACAAATGAGTTATATTGTTAAGATTTTTGTTAAAATGCTTAATCTTTGATGGTTATGGTTGACAACTCGTTAGGGTTTTTGGAATCTCATCTGGAAGTTTCAAATCGGTTTGCAGAGATGCTTATGCATTTTATTTAAGAAGATTTTGTTGTATTTCTCGGGTTACAGAGAAGAAGAGAAAATGCTTTTGTTGAAACATCAGATTTTATCTTTGCAGTGACAAGAAACTGGGTTTACATTGAAAATCATTGAATCTCAGATACTTTGTAAAAGGAAGATGTTAATGCACAACATTCTTCAGTATGCTGATTGAGATATTTATACATAGTTTTCTATTGAAATTCTAGAGTTGCAAAATCTGCACTTCTAGGGTTTTGATAGGATGCTATAATAGTTATGTGTTAAAAGGGGTTGGTGCTCCTTGCAATGGGTGTTCCTAAATTTGCAAGGGGTTGGTGCTCCTAGAGTTAGTGCTCTAAATTCTGCCTGTAAGGCATTGTAAACAGTGGTTTTATTTAAGCCAGTAAGGCATCATTTTGGAGTGATTTTTCTACCCCAAGAGGGTTTTCCACTCGTCAAATTCATGGTCTCATAGTGTCATTGCTTTGTTATGATAATATTGCAAATTGTGATGTTTGTCCTTATCAGTTCATAATTGTCTTTACATTTCTGCAAATGTTTATACTGAAGCTGTCCTGTTAATGTTATGAACTTTCATTCAAGTGAAGTCTATTTCAATGTCTTATTCATATGCTTAGTTGATGCAAGCCAAGTCTGATTCTCAAATTGTTATTTATTTTTCTTTGTTTAAAAGTGAATACAAATCCTTGTTCTTTGAAAAAAAATAAATATTGTGGCTCTTATAAATCATTGATTCACCCCCCCCCACCCTCCTCTTAGTGATTTCAGTTTTCCAACAGGCTGAAGAAGATTCATCTTAGATTTCAAAGGTTGAGGTAGACCGTCTTGTTTTCTCTCTAGCCACTAGAAAGTGATTTCAAACTACCTTGGGTGTTTGATGTAAGAACATCCTAGGGTG
This sequence comes from Sequoia sempervirens, assembly GCA_007258455.2. Taxonomy (NCBI): domain Eukaryota; kingdom Viridiplantae; phylum Streptophyta; class Pinopsida; order Cupressales; family Cupressaceae; genus Sequoia; species Sequoia sempervirens. The sequence goes on from VDFB02138691.1 coordinate 27,947, forward strand.
TAAGAGCAATCTTGCATCACCCAAATTTTTTATTTTTATTTTGTTTGTTTTGAAGTTTTCATTTACATTCTAGTCATTGCAAATCCTATTGCATTTAAGTGCAATTGCATATACCTTGGGATTGGGAAAATGCATTCTATATTGAGCCTACAATGATTGTATTCAATTTTTAGAAGATTTTGATCACCACAGAGACATAGCGTACTTGTTGACTTGCTACTAGGCATAATAGGAAGGCATCTAGTTTCACTATTCATTGTTTGCAACAACTTTCTAAATTGTGCAGCAACAAAGAAACATTTTTCAAGATACATTGGGCCCAAGAGAGCTTATGGTAAGAATTGCATATATATATTTGTTGATCCATCAGCACCACATTCATTCCAAAAGATTCTTTCACATGTTTTGCTCACTACACGTTACACTTGGCATCAAGCTTTGCACTTCTTTGCAGCTAAATGAGATCATTCCTAAGGCTAGAAGTTAATATATATAAACATTGATTGTGATCATTGGAAAGCAGTCAAGATGATAGAGTGAAGCTAGTTATTTAGTTTGAAGTTCAACTTTGGCATTTGTAATGTGCCTATTTGAGAAAAAAATGATTTGTGAGCATTTAGCTCAGTTTTTGAGTTTCCTGTAAGCTTCTTGGTGAGTTGGGGAAACTCCAAACTTCTTGGAGTGCTTTTGGTTGGTTAGCAATGGCTTTGGTTCCTAGAAATGGGTTCAGTTGGTAGTATGGATCATCATGTCATTTTCAAAAGTGATTTTCAACCTTTGTGTGCTCTCCAAACTTCTTGGAGGAGTAGTTTATTTTTTAGTAAGTCACTTGGCTGGCTGTGATCATCATTTTGAGTCTTCAAAATCATGTTGGTATGATCAAAGTTTGATTCCGATGCAGTTCCAATGCTTTTCACAACTTGGGTAAGCTATTGAGTCATTATTTAATTAATTCGCTTAAGTTGTCTAATGTTGGGAAATATTAAAAGGACAACTGTAATGGCCCCTTTTTAGCATGATCTTGTTTGCGGATGGTTTAGCCTATCACTGGTTCTCGTAGGCTAATACAGATGATTAGAGGGTCTTCTAAGGTAGAGTCTTGGTTAGTAGAGGCTTGTATCTTCTCCGGAGTTCAATAATTTTCAGTTCTGGCTTTCGTTTGGTGTCTTCCGAGGCCCTTTTGCTATACTTACTATTTATAGTAAGTCTGAGTTTGGTTTAGAGGGACCCTTACTATTTTTAGTAAGGCATTTGGTCACATTGGGATTCACTGAGTTAACTCCAGTTTCAGACGGCGTGGTGAAAGAATGAGTTTTGAAGGAGTTATTAATATTTAAATGGCTCAAATGATAATTAATTATTAAAAGGAAATATTATAAAGTTATAATTTAACTTTATAACTGAGGCTCAATTTATCATTAAAAAGGGGCCATAATATTTAATTAATTAATGGGCGCCTATCCCAAGGTGATAACATTAAATTTATTAAAGTGCAATGATATAACATTAAATTGCATTTAATGTGCTTTTTGAGGGGGTCGACCTTCCTTGAGAAATTATAAATGAAGCCAGTGAGTAAATGAATTGATTATTGAGCATTTGATTTGGTGAAAATTGTCTGTGAAGAAGAAGCCAAGGGTTTCTGTCTTTCAAGCCATTGGAGAACGATAAACTCTTCAGTGTTGCAGCCATTTGAGGTGGTGAAATATCCATTGAATTTGGCATTTGGGAGAGCTTCATACAGAGATTCTATTTGTGCAGATTGTTGAGATTGTTCAGAGGTTTTTGAGTGCATTTTCATTAAGAAGATTCAAGTATTGCAGATCAGGGACTTAGTTTTTAAATCTTGATTGTTGGCAATCCATTCTTAAGAGGTATGGCCTGCTTTTTTATAAGCTATTGCAGCAGCAAGGGGGTGGCTGGAGTAAGGGGCGATTCCATTGAAGAAGGGCTGCAAAAATTCAGAGAAAATTCAAGAAGGTGCGCCCACCTTAGGGGAAGCAAGCCACACAAGTCTGGAAGGAAAAGGCACACCTATGTGAGATGAATCGAATTTCTGAAGGTTGCTTTTTAGCAGCAAATGCAAGCAGCAGCTATCAATCTATGATTTTTTGGGTATGCTTTGTAATAGAAGGTCTATTTCAATAAATAAAATATTGCTCCTATCGTTTCAGCAGTGTTGTTTCATTCCGTGCTTTTCATGCATTTCTTATGTTCAGTATTATTATCTTTATCATCAAAAATTCAAGCATAAACATAAAACCCTCATAAAACCCATACAAGAAATTGCAAAATACAAAACCAAGACACCGTCTCAGAAGTTGGGGAAAAACGAGTTCTTACAACAACTTAGTGTAATAGTTTGTTGGAAAGGTTTTAAGTTGTATTTTAAGTTGGACGCCTAGACTTGGGGGTCTTTTCTCATCAAAAGTGATATCAATTTTCCTAAAAGGTCTTTGTGAGGGGAAAGAGAATTATTATATTTTTAAATTGAATATTTCCCTCCAAAAAGCTATATAATGAGGATGTGGGCTCATTTGAAGGGGGGACTGGTGAATGATATTGTTATTCTATTGGAATGAACTTGAGTTCTTCCAAAGCTTCTTGAGGATGAAAACCCTCTTGGAGTTGTTGGTTTTAGAGATGACAACCCCCGTAGTTGGTTGGAGTGGTTTCATACAGAGATCACCATTGTGCTGAAAAGAAGAGTTTTAGTATTTGTTGCAAATCTTGGAAGTTTTTTAATGCGTTTGAATTTCTTATGGATTGTTGATGTTGTGAAAGGGTTTATTAAAGTTTTTATTGAGTTTAAAGGGCGAATGAAGGAGTTCTATTATTGTTGGGCCATACTATGTACATGTGGTGTGTGAGTTGTAGGATGAAGCACTTAGTGTTTGGGGCTGTTTTCGCCTTGAATGGAGATGCCAAGGGTTTGCAATGACAGACCAAACATCATTTAGGTGCACTTTAATGTTTTGGGACGTCTTAAAGCATTTTGTACCTGCCATCATTGTTTATCAGCAAATCAGAAAGTTGTTTCAGACTTAAGATAACTGATATTTTCCATATCAGATTTATATATTTCCATTGGCAGTATTTTGAGGTGTGTATTAAATGTGTTTTGAAGTGCTTTTCAAGTGTATGCAGTTTTGGAGTGTAGAATCAATACTTTGGAGTGTTTGCTGGGTGGTTTTCTTCTTGTTTCAGACCTGTTGAAGCAAGTCATAGTTTATATCAGATCTGTACAATTCTGATTCCAGTTACCAAACTCATAGTTTACATACTTGGACTCGGAGAGTACTTGGCAAGCCCAAAATTTTTGACTTTGCAAAAACTCGGCAACTTAAAAAGTAGTAAAATTTCTTATAAAACTCGACAACTTGATATTATTATTTGCCGTGATATTATTATAATAAAATAATATATGAAATTTTAGTTTTAAAATAATAATAAATCTGATGTAGAAAACACTTATGAAGATTAGATTCGGGCGTTGAACAGAGTTCATAAGTCATATGTATGAAATAATAATAATTTGCCACGATATTATTATTTGCGGGAAAATAAGATCTAATAATTATCACAAAGTATGTAAACTGCAAAGTTTAATAGATCTCTATGTATCATGAATCATGATCATCGATGATGGAAGTTTGGAAGTTGGAACTAACCTGTAACTGTAGTGGCCTAGCCCCAAATCGCGCAAGTAGACATTCCAAATCACGGAAATAAGCACTCCAAATTGTGGAAATAACTGCTCTAAATCATGAAAATAATGCACTTAGATTCGTGGGTAGCAAATTGATAAAACGAGGGTTTAATAGGCACAAAACTGCGACCTAAATGCAGGAAAAGTGCGTGAAACAGGTAAAGTATCTAAAAAAATGCGTTAGAAATGCGTTAGGGTTTGTGCCGAGTATACTGCGAGCGATTGGGAGAGTAGTTGGTGATTAATCGGCAAAAAATAAAAAAAAATTGCCTAGGGTTTCCTGCGAGTAAAAGCAAAGATTACTTGCCTAGGGAAAAAATGGCGATTACTCATCTGCTCGGCGAGTAATCACCAAGTATGTATACAGAGACCAAACTGATATATTCATCTTCCAGCATGTTGTGGTGGAGTTGGGTGTGCTTTGAAGTGGTGTTCTTAGCTTATGATTGATTTGGGTAGTGTTGGGCATGAGCTGGTAAGATTTCTGAGTGTCTATCTTGCTGTTCTAACCTGTTGCAGTGTGTTTCCAGAGCAATATCAGACCTGCACCAGCATATTCTTCATCATTTATACAAAGTATATTGCTGTTGTTTCATAGTTGGCTGAATTGTTTATGATATTTGCCGTTATTTGGGGGTGTTACAGCAGTTGTTTTTATATCAGAAGCTCTTTCCTTTATCAGCTTTTTGTAATCAGCAGTTGCACTCCTATTTGGAATTGATACATGTGAGCTAACATTGTAAACACTGGATGGTAGTACCGTCAGTGTATTTGGCATAAGCTCTTTGATTATTGTACTTACCCCACTGAATAAGTGGTAGTTTTGTATGGATTCCTACTGAATAAGTGGATGGCTTGGTTTATCACCCCATTGAACAAGTGGTTTCATTGTAATTTTCCTCCCCACCGAATAAGTGGAAGTGTTTTTATTTTCATTGTACTAATCACTTTGCTTAATAAGCATGCAGTGTATTTCCTTCAGTATTGCATATGCACTTCATTGAATAAGTGGTATTGGCTAGCTTGCCGCCTAGTGCTTTACTTCAGCTGCTGCTATTTAATTTGTTATGTAGATCCTTTCATCGTATCCTCTCACCTTGCCCATCACGAGAATTGGGTGATTAGAAAGTGGAACGAATATTGCATTGTAATCTCACTTTTGGTTGATGTAAATTTCAAAAAAAATCTAGGGTGGTTATTACAGCAATATATTGTAATATCATTTAAATTCTATAATTTTACACTTTTATAATCAAAAGGCTAAGGCCTAGCATGTTGGAAGACCATCACAACATATTGTAATTCCTTTGTGATTGTGATTGGATAAAGAACATATTGTTGTTTTGTTCTTTTCACTGTGTGTTGTTTCCATTCAATACATGGTTGGATAATCCTTCATTAGATCCTCTGCCCATGATTGCAGCAAAATGGGATGTCTTCTTCTTTTAACAAGGGTTGGAGGTTTTCTGTCAGGCAGTACATGACCCCCAACTCTTTGGAATTGGAAGAGAAAGTTTCTTGGCTGTTATTAGATTTGTTGTTGGATTCAATCAAACAGCCACTTTGTAGGACAAAATCTCCACTGTAACATATGCATTTACTGTGGTCGTAAACAAATTGTATGGTAAGACAACCTCAATGTTGCCTGTCAAACCCACAACTACAACTAACATAACTGTTTCTGCCATAACAAAAAAATGTTAGTTTGCAAGGACAAAACTGCCCTTGTAGAAACATAACCTTACCTTCTTACCAAAACTAGGTATGATCTTAGTTGTTTTCCTAGGGGTGATATTTTCTTGATTCCTATGAGTCATATGTGCTGCTTTAATATGTATGCATCATTTCTAGGTTGTTTAATTTTTATTCTTGTTTCTTTAGTTTTTCTCTCAATTGCTGGCACAAGAAAGACCTTTATTATTTTTGTGCTTTGATTTTAAATTGGTATGTTCTCTTATCTTTTGCCTTTAATAAATTTCTTGATGGGATATATTGTGTGAAGATCATTTCAAAACCTATCAATTTTTGTAGATCTGGTGTTTCAATTTAGTTGATCATGTTATATTCAAACAAGTTTTTACCCCAATTCACATATTATAAAATTGAATATTAAGGTTTGAGTTGCAACAAAGCAATGTATGGTATTGTTATGGCTAATGATGCACAATTGAGCTCTTATTTTCATTTACTTTTAGCTGTGGATAACATTTTCTCCTTTCAAGGTTAGACTACTAAGTCCTCTTTCTTACATACTGTTTATTGGTCTTTCTACTTTCAGCTACCAAAGCTTCTTCATATGGATGTGTTATACTATTTTCATGATCTGATTGATACAATGCTTGACTGGGGTTATGAAAAGGGTGTCACATTATTTGGATATGGATTTGATTTTCGACAAAGCAACAGGTAACCCTCATTAACTGGTCAATTCTGGATGGTTGACAAGCTTGTAGAATGCAATCACTATCTGGCCATGCAATAAGAAAGAACTTTGTGTAGTTCTTAGATACAAAAATATATTACTTTCAATTTTTTAGTTATAATGCTATTTTTTTTTAATATTTATAAGGAGGTACTGTTTTTACTATTTTTTTTCAGTAGTTCAAATATTCATGTTTGAGTTTCTTTCTCCTGAAGAATTGAAAAATCCATGGATGGCCTGAGAAAAAAACTAGAAACAGCATACAAGGCTTCAGGGGGGAAGAAAGTGAACATAATTTCACATTCAATGGGTGGATTGCTTGTCAAATGTTTCCTTTCACTACATCAAGATGTAAGTGTTTATTATTACATTAAGGTTTTCTATCAACTGTAAACTTTGGATATCTTCATCTATGGTTGGTTGCAAATCATTTTGTTGTATAATTTTGCAGATATTTGAGAAATATGTTAACACATGGATATCTATTGCTTCTCCCTTCCAAGGTAGACTTGTAACCTATTTGTTCCTACTCGGTATTACTTACTATATGTCCATTTAGGAAGATATTCATAATATTCAAAGAAATTTCTATTTGTTTCATATAATTTTGTTGAAACCATAGAACCTTTGTCTCATGTTTTGATCAGGGTAATTGTTTTCTCCAAAATTACCAAGCTTGAGAAATGATTGATAATATTTTGTGCTTGCATTGCTTGCAGGTTGTCCGGGATTCATTAATGATTGCCTTTTGACTGGCATGCAATTTGTTTATGGGTTAGAGAGCTACTTGTTTATATCCCGATGGACCATGCATCAATTGGTACTATTGATACTTAAAACTTCTTTAAATCATTCTTCTTATATGTTTACTAACATGCAATTTATTTCTATGGTTGCATGGTGTTTATTTTAGTTTTATCTGATAAATATTTAATTTTTGATGTCAATGCCCTTTCATATGCAATCTAGTTATGGAATATAAATTAGAATGCTTCTGTTAACAACTGTGTGATAATTTTTGAATCAGTCTTTCAGATCACACTTCACAATCTATCATTGGGAAGAGAAAAATGATGATGGATAACTGGCAGTGAGCCGAAACGTTGATTCGGAATTTCTCATACAGTTTAAACCAGAAGCATTTTAATTTATCTTCATGGATTGTGGAAATATAATGTCTATAATTACTGAATTCTACAATAATTACTTAATTACCAGTCATCCAGTATGATCTACATAAATACATGAATTCATGTGACAATGCGCTCTTCTTCAAAGTAGCATTTTGTGGTCAATGATAATGTTATTGTGGAGGAACTGGAATTATTGGATTGGTGTAATGCTATTTTTCTCCAGAATATAGAATCGGATAGATTTAATATATATCAGTTAATTTTATATGGCAGCGGATTTATCAGTGTTAATAACTAAGTTTAAAGATTATAAAGTATTTCTATAATTCAAATACAAATGCACACAGTGCTTATCTATTTCTATTAATTGGCTTAAGACTTGAGCATATTAAGATCATTGTTAATTTATAAATTGATATCCAATAATATGAATGTAAATAAAATCTTTTGAGAATTCAATTATGTAACTCCAATCCATTTAATAATAATTCTAGGTATCTTTGAATAATAAGTTCAGTACTTATCTGAATTAGAGCACTTGGAAAGGCCACCCTCACCCTAGAAAGATTTCAATGGTCTTGGCTCTCGCAGCAATGGCACACTCTAGGAGGAACCAATTCTTATTCAAAATCAACACACATGCTTACACAAACAAGAGCATTGGCTGGGACAATCTTGGGTGTATACCATACTATTATGAAATTGCTATCAGGATTCAACCTTGTAGTTTTCCAAGTCAAACTCATTGACCCATGTTTCATGAGTAGTGGTTCACAAGAACCCATCTCTCATGATAATGAATGGTCCGCTTAGCACTCATTGCATCTAGGTGATGCTCACAGGGGTGAAGCATCAGGCCTTCCCGGGAGGTCACCCATCCCAATACTACTCCAACTCAAGTGCGCTTAACCATGGAGTTTTCCCCAAGGTTAATCCCGCTTAGCTTGCAACCCCATTTTTCATATCATAATTTGACATGCTATGGAAATACCTCCTATTGTATACCATATCCCGAGTTGGACACGCACTGTGTGCCCCTTCTCCAACATCTATAGCCCACCAAACCACCTTCTTCTTCCTTGAGTGATCTCCATACCCCTTTGCAAGTTTCACATAAATTCTTTATATAAGCCTTAAGGGGTGGTTTTCAAATCATCGCACCCTTTCACAAAGGTTGCTATTTAATAATTCTTAAATAAATATGATTATTCCTTCTCATTTAAAAGAGTTTATATAAATACTCTATATTAATTCTCATTTTAACTAAAGGAGCATAATATCTTTTTTTTTTGTCTATCTCCTCTTTTGATTTTAAATGGTTCTTTCATGGAAAAATAGCTTTCTTTCACTTTGGGAAAAAAGTCACATAACGATTGGTAGGCGGAAAATATTACTATCGACCATTTCCTATGGTTATGCATTTTCCATGCTACAGTATTTGTGCATTTAGCTATGGAAAATCCTAAAAATTGTTGAATATATGTTGATAAAAGGGGTATTGAAATTGATGTTTCTGACCCTTCTGAGTATTTTGATGTCTTCAGGTTCATATAGAATTTCTATAGTACATAGGTTATCATGGCCCAAACTGTCACTGAGAAGCATTTAGTTGTGCTTCCATGACTATTTTGTGACAATATTAGAGATCATCTAAGGGATACTTTTCATGACTTGAATCTTGAAGATTGGATTAAATTCACTAGCAATGAAAATTGGATTGAATTGTAATGTTTTGATGCTTGTTTGTGCTGCATATTTTTGTTTTTCTAGATGATATTGAAGAGAGAATTGATGGTTGTCAACACTAATGGTAGAGTTTGGAAATGATAGCAAGGATGTACTCATAGAAGCATAACTCAAAAAATCGCAAAAATCTCCAGTCAAAACGACTTTTTCCCCAAGAAATCCTGATTTAATCTCCCGTGATTTTCAACAATGTTCAACAATTTTCAAGGGTTTAAATCGTGAAAAAATTGCCCAACCAACCTGTTGTGAAACCCTAACTGTGCGAAATCGCTATTTAATCAAGTTTTTTCATTGATTTTTAACACATAGCTGAGCATTGGTCGCTGAGACATGGTTCACCATCAAAGATTAGCTAGATTTCATTAGGTTGCTGAGGAAAATCATAGGTAGGCGACCTTGAATGGACGTATATTTCTAATAGATTCTAAGGACATTAAAATAAACACATTCTTTGGTATGTTTCTATGTTTGTGTAATGTCCGCTTTGTTAATGATAAATAGCTTCGAGATTTGATATTCCAGCGTGATAAATTAAATGATAGCCTTAAGGCTATTTAATTTATATGGCTCGAATTTATTAAAGAAATAAAGACACGTCTTCATCCAAGGCTGACCTCCTTCAACATTGGCGTGATTTCATATGAGGACGACTTACTATTGATTGGTCACATTTATTAAGAGACATATATTCATTGCTTGGCCGACTTGCCTTATAGAAGGAGGTGTCTCTTGGATTTGTATATATAGGAGTTCAATTTATCATTTGCAATTATCAAGTTCAAATTATTTTCAGTCAAGTGCGGATTTCCTTAAGAGCAGGTTGCGTATCTATTCAAGGGCAGAATTAGAAGTGCAGATTATTATCAGTCATTGCATCTATGTTAGGTGCTGAAGGATGGCCCTGTAATTGGCCTCATTGTAAAGAGATTTGTTGTTGCCATTTATATATATAAGAGTGATCTTTGTTGCTGGGTTTTTCTCCCTCAAGAGGAGGGTTTTCCCAGGGTATTGTTGTGACCTTTTTCACACATCGCCCCATTCAAAATGGGGACCCCTAATTTTTGCTCCATTCTGGTCTTTTTGGCTGGCTTTTGTCTCTCTCTCTCTCCGCCTGTCTCTTTTCTATGGTCTGCTTTCCGGGATTTCTCCGCCTTTGAGCTTAAAATGCGAAAATTTGGCTAAGTCTGAAAATTAGGGTTTGAATCTCTCCTAGTCAGTCCGGGGTCGAATAAAGTGAGCAAATTGAAAATTGAACTTAATGTTGTTGTCAGTGTGCTTCCAGCAGGCTCTCAGCGAAATTTCATCGGATTCTGAGATACTTACTATTTTTAGTAAGTCTGCAATTCAGGGCAATTTGTCAGCATTTTTGAATTTCCAATCATCACACGGCATTCAAAGTATATCAGATTGCTTGCATGCCAAATTTGAGCGAAAACAGACAACTTACTATTTTTAGCAGTCTAGCTTCCGGAGCAAATTTCAAGGTGCAGATGCAGAGTTTTTCTTTGCATGTCTGCATATTCCTTCTGGGTTTTTCAAGACCTTCGCAACGATGTAACATGCAAGTCGAGATGACCACTTTCGTGATTCACCTTTTGAGGCTATTTTAGGGTTTGCATGTCGGGTTTGCATGTCGGGATGCCCGATGGGTTTTTCAAGAGCTTCGCGATGGTATGACATGCAAATGGAGATCCTCACTCAGTAAGGAACTTGCTATTTTTAGTAGGTGTGTCCCGGTAGCCGCCTCCCAGCAGTTCAGAATGTGCTGCGCGTGCCGCAGAAACAAGGCAATTCATATTGCGGTTAATTAGGGTTTTTACGAGCCTAAAAATAGGCGTAAAGGTCAAAATTTTCAAAACCGGTAAACCAATCGCGATCGGCCCCTTCAAGCTATCTGCCGGTGAAATTTCAAGTCAAACGGAGCACTTACTATTTATAGTAAGTCAGATTGGAAGCATGCTAAAAATAGTAAATCAGTTGCATGCGTCAGTGTCGGCAGACAGTCACGTGGTGAGGAGCGCCTCATCAAAATTTCAACTCAATCGGAGCATGGGAGCTATCAGAAACATGAGCTTACTATTTATAGTAAGCCACCTTCAGAAACATGCTAAAAATAGCTGGGTGACTGGAAATGGCAGTGCCGACAGGTTGATAAGGTTATGAAGAAGCTATGTTTAAAATTTCAAGTTGATTTGAGCTTCAGAAGACGCAAATTCAGAGAACTTACTATAAATAGCAGGGTATGAAATACTGGCAAGGAACGAGAAAATTTGTCTAAGTCTGGAACTTCATCCAGCAGGCCTAGTGAAATGCGCCCAGGTCAGTGAGGAAGTTCAAGAAAATGCTAAGTATGAAGTTCATCCTTCTCAGGCATTAAAATGCGCCCAAAGCAAGAAAGGTCAACAAGAGTCAAAGTTTTTCATCCTCCTCTCACCCCAAAATGCGCCCACCTTGAAGCATGAAAGTTTAAAAAAAATGGCTAAGTTAAAACTCATCCTGCACATATGTCAAAATGCGCCCATCCTCCTCCTAAGTGGAAATGCGCCAAGTTCTAAAAAGGTCAAAGGGAGTCAACATCATTCATCCTCCTTGCATGCTCAAATGCGCCCAAAATGGGCCATGTAAAGACAAAAGAAGGAGGGAATATTCCAAGAGGTGGCGTTGCATGTGTTTCATCCCTCATAGGCTCCAAAATGCGCCCTTGTTTTAAACTTCATCCTCCACCTACATCAAAATGCGCCCATGCAGGAATAAGTTAGAAGCAAGTCAACAAGGTCAAAGATTTTTGTCCTCCTCACCCCTCCAAATGCGCCCAAAATGGGCCATGTAAAGACAAAAGAAGGAGGGAATATTCCAAGAGGTGGCGTTGCATGTGTTTCATCCCTCATAGGCTCCAAAATGCGCCCTTGTTTTAAACTTCATCCTCCACCTACATCAAAATGCGCCCATGCAGGAATAAGTTAGAAGCAAGTCAACAAGGTCAAAGATTTTTGTCCTCCTCACCCCTCCAAATGCGCCCAAGTTTAGTGAGGTAAAAGTAAGTAAAGGTGGTAAGCGGGGTGAAATGTGATTAATGGCATGGTGAAAATAATATGCTAGGCGTCATCCCTCTTCAAGTGATAAATGCGCTCAAGGTGGTGGATGTTGGAGAATTTTCCTAAGGCGTGTGGAGTGTGAGAACAAGATGTTGGGCGTGGTTTTATCCTTCACACATGTTAATATGCGCCAAGTAAAGAGTAGGTGTGGTGGTGAAATAAAAAAGTGCTAGGTGTTGAAGGTGATGAGTGGTAAGGTGTTAGAAAATTTTTCTGAAGCATATGAAGTATGAAATAAAGTGCTAGGTGTGGTAATATTATTCTCCAAATGCTATGCGCCAAGGGTGGCAAAGTGAAATAAAGTATAAGAAGGGTGATGAAATATTTCTCTAAGGCGTTGGAAGTGGAGTCTTCTGGCAAGTGTAAAAGAGGAGAGGTTTAATATGCTAGGCGTGGTGAAATACAAGTTGTTGGTAAATATTGCTAAGGCGTTGAAGTTGCAAAGTGATAAAATTTCCTCTAAGGCATTGGAGCTCCAAAAATATTTTTCAAGTGTGAAGTTAAATACGAAGTGGTGGCTAGAAAATAAAATGTGCCAAGCGCCTTCATGAAAATTTTCTGAGTGAAGTTGGTATTTTCACAGGCAAAGTTGATCGAGCTGGATTCAAAAATTTTCTAAGGCACAAATATTTTCTCCCTTAGAAAAATGCCTAAGTCTGGGGAGGTGATGGGATTTTCTTGAAGCACGAGCAGAGTTGCCAGAGATGAAGTCAGTGATTGCCAGCTGCACAGAATTGATACCAATTTTCCAAGTCAGAGCAAAATTCTCATAGGGGATCGAAGAACGAGGACAAAATTATTGAAAGAATAATTTTCTAAGGTTCAAAATTCAGAGAAATAAAATGAACCCGTTCGTTGTGCACCCATGGGTTCGATGCGTTCTGGAGAAAATTTTCTTCTGGGTATCGAAGATTATCGATGAGGAGTTGATTTTTTGGTCTTCCACAGCTTGTCGAGAATTTTGGGATGAAGATTTTAAGTGGGCACCAGGTTGATGTATTTCCTAAGGGAAATTTGAAAATTTTCTAAGGCAAAAATGAAGAAAATGTGTTTTCAAGGTAAGATCCTCCAGATGATGAATTTGAAAGAAACTGCCTAGGTGAATTTGCTTCAATCCTTCGTGAAGATAGTTTTCTTGAGCCAGAAATGAATAAAATCGAGGTTATCAGAGCTCCAGCAGGTGAAATGAATTTCTTGAAGATGCAGTTGAAGATGACACGCCCTTGAAGAGGATGGATTGAAAAATTGGCTAAGGCATGAAGAATTTGAACACGAAGTTGGCGATGAACGCTTGGAGATCAAGGCATGAAAATCAGGTGAGTAAGTTGAATTTATATTATGAAGTATTCTAATACCCTCCTTGCTTGTTTTGCAGCGAGAAATGTTGAGGCCAGAGCACGATGACTTGAAGTGGAAGCACGATGAAGATGAGTTTCAATCTCGGCGGAAAATTTGTGAAGAAAATGGCTAAGTTAAGACTTAGCATAACTCAAGTGACGGAAGATGAAGACCCTCAAGTGGAAGAAATCAAAGAACAACGCCAAGAAAGAAGATCGAGAACAGTGTGAACGCGTCTACAAATGGAATCTTCTAGAAGGATGATGGTGGACATTATGGCGCATTTATTCCCCCACTCTCCTCTTGTGGCGGTTTTTAGGGCAATATTATTTAGGGCTGAGGTGGCACGATTCTGGCCACTCTATTGATTGTAACCCTAGCCGTCTTTTGGGACTTGGCTAGCTATATAAAGGGGGAGTCCCCCTCATTTGTGATGCATTAGATTTAGACATTGGAATAGTAGACAGTAGACATTGAGAGAGTATTAGCATTAGAATTAGATAGTGTAGCATTGTAGAGCATTTTTGCATAATTTGGAGAAGAGAGAAAGTTTTCCCTTTGAAAACTTTTGAGGAGATTGTTGTGTAACACATTTTATGATAATAGATCTTTTCATTGATGATGGAATTCGTCTTGTCATGAATTGCTAGCAAGGTCTCTTCTTCCTTTCGTATCCAAGTAGCTTAATTTCATGCAAGTAGCTTACTTTGGTGTGTGGTGTTTTACTAAGATAGCTTCGCTTTATTCCATACCACTAGCGGCTTGTTGATGATAAGTTTGCCTTGTGTGGTCAACTGGACATTACCTTGAGTTTAACTTCAGTTGTGATTTATATGCTTATATGCGTCGTTGGATGGTGTATGCATGTTAAGTCATAATTTGAACATCTTTCGCTATTTCCCTTGAAGATTGCACCGATTTTGCTGAGGCTGTCCGACGGAGGCTAGGTGAAATCTGGTTGAAGTCTATTGAAATGAAGCTCCACATATCCTGCATTTAGAATAGAACATAAACTTCTTAGGCCCTACACCCTTTAAATTCAGTTCATTTCCGGTTAGAATTAGGAAACTTGCGCTCACCTGCCAAATCATTCGAATCACACGAAAGCCCTTAGTCTACTGTTTGTTGTTAGCCGTCGAACAATTGTGTAAGTCCCCTTGAAAATACCAGCAATATCACATCGAGCCAAACTGAGCCTATTCGCACTTAAGGAACCTTGGAGTTGAAAGTATGATCTTACTCGCAATCTTAGCATGCTGAATACTTTGTTCAAGAGAGGATAGAGCGTCCGTTGGGAGACTTTATTCTATGTCGGTGCGGTCTCAAAAACCACGTCAACAGGTATCTGCTGTGTTATTGTTTGTTTTTAATTAATTTTCTGTGCATATAATCTGATCATTAAAATTTATATGGTATCAGAGCGGGTTTGAGAGGATCGTGATCAGATTATTGCTAATCAGCATACCCTAATTGTTCACTTATTTACATCAGTCAAGATGGTGAATGGTTTGAAGGTTGAGGACAGACTCGAAGGTGCATCTAACTTCTCGAAGGTGCATCTAACTTCACTTCATGGAGATTTAGGATCATGCTTACCTTGCGTGAAAATGACTTGGGTGAGTTCGTGGAGTCTAGCGCTTCTGAACCTAAGGAGGAAGAAGAAAAGTTGCAGTGGGTGAAGAAAGATATTAAAGCAATGAAGATATTGGTTGATTCCGTCAAGGATCACATTGTTCCTATCATCTCTAAGTTGAAGACAGCAAGAGATATGCTCAAGACCTTGGAAGAGATGTACGAAATCAACAATACCAGCCGTGCACTTGCACTAAAGCATTAATTGCATCATGTGAAGATGACAAAGGGAGAATCTGTTATGGCATACTTCATGAGGATTTCAGATTTGAGAGATCAGCTCTCAACAATAGGACATATGGTTGATGACAAGGACTTAACCATGCTTGCTCTCAATGGGCTACCTTTGTCCTGGGAATCTTACATTCAGGGAATCAGTGCAAGGTCGAAATTGCCCAAGTTTGATCGCCTAAGATCTGATTGCATTCAAGAAGAATCAAGGTTGGTGGCAAGAGGCGTTGGTCAAAGTTCAAAGAATGAAGATATTCATGTTCTCGCCTCCCATACTTCAAAGAAGAAAGGAAAAGATGGAAGAAAAGGATTCTTCAAGAGGAATCGGGACAAGGGAAATGATGATGCACCTCCATTCAAGAAGAAGAGGGATATGTCCAAGATTCAATGTTTTAGGTGTGATAAGTTTGGGCACTTCGCCAAGTATTGTCCAATCCAGGCCTAAGCAACAAGCTACCGTTGGATGTTGATGATGCTTCTCCACAAAATGATTCAAGTGAATATTTGTTCTATTCAAGATTATCAAGCAGTAACCTTCGACACCAACACGTGGATAATTGACGCTGGTGCTTCACGACACATCACCGGCTTTAAGGAGCACTATCGTTTGGTGGAAAAGGAGTCTTCTGAACAAGTCATCATTGGAGATGATGCTAGCTACTCCGCGAAAGGAATTGGGACCCTACACTTCATTTGGATTCCGCATCTCACTTCAGCTTGGGTAATGTTTTTATGTTCCTGGAATCAAGTGCAATCTTATTTCTATTTCAGCCTTGGAAGATAAAGGATATCAAGTTGCCTTCTCCAAAGGCAAAGTTCTAGTATGGATGGAGAATCTAGCTTCAAGGATGCTCAAGTATTTGGAGTTAGACATGAAAACCTTTACAAGGTCTGCACACGTTCTTTACAAGCTTTGGTTCATGACTCTTCAAGTCTTTGCGATCTTTGGCATCGGAGATTGGCTCACTTACACTTCCGAGCCTTACCTATCATGGAGAAGATGGTATCGGGTCTTCCCAAGTTCAACCAGGAGCACGAAGGTACTTGCAAGGGCTGCGCATTGGGTAAGAATATAAAAGCCCCTTTTCATAGTAGAGAAAATAGATCTAAGTATATTTTAGACCTTATTCATTCTGATTTATGTGGTCCTATGTCTGTTCCATCTTCGAGTGGATTCTTGTATTATGTTTTATTTATTGATGACCATTCTAGGAAGACTTGGATTTATTTTTTGAAATCTAAAGAGTCTGAGGAAGTGTTGGATAGGTTTAAAGAGTTTAAAGCCTTGGTAGAAAATCTTTCTGGTAAAAGAATTAAGGTCCTCAGATCTGGCAATGGTGGAGAATACACCTCTGGTAGTTTTTAGAATTTTTGTATTGATTTAGGGATTAAGAGGGAGTTCTGTGTTCCCTATAATCCTCAACAAAATGGTGTTGCAGAAAGAAAGAACAGGACGATCATGGAAGCAGCGAAGGCCATGATCCATGATCAAGATTTGCAAACTTTCCTTTGGGCAGAAGCTTCTAGGATAGTTGTGTATGTTCGAACAAAAGTCCTCATAAGATCTTGGAGAATATGACCCTTAAGAAGCCTTTACAGGAAGAAGCCTGAAGTCAGTCATTTGAGGATCTTTGGATGTCCTGTCTATATTCATGTTCCCAAGGAAAAGAGAACCAAGTTGGAGCCTTCTGGCAAGAAGGGAATATTTTTGGGCTACAGTGAGACATCAAAAGCCTACGCATTTACATTCCATGTCGAAGATGATCGAGATCAGTAGGGATGTCACATTCGAGGAAGATGTTGCATTCAGGAGATCCAGGGGGATTCATATGGAGATTGATAATGAAGAGTCTCCTCAGGATATGGAAGTTGACCATACTCCTGAGATTCAGAGAGAGACTTCAGAACCAAAAGGAGATATTGATCCTGTGAACCCTTGGAACCCACTGATGGGCCTACGACATTGTTATTGGGAGAAAGAGACCTCTATGGTCCAAGCGTACTATGCAAGAAGTTGAAAGTTTTGCAGCTCCTAGAGGAACATTCAGAGAAAGCAAAAGGCCACATAAGTTCTCCAGTTATGTTGCCTTGATGAGTCAGATTATAGAATCCAAGCCTACCTATGTTGAGGAAGCATCTAGTCATCAAGTTTGAGAGATGCTATGACAGAGGAGTATCAGTCAATTCTTAAAAATGATGTTTGGGATATTGTTCCTAGACCCGAGGGCAAGTCTGTGGTATCTTCTAAATGGCTATTCAAGATTAAGCATGCTGCAGATGGAAGCATTGAGAAGTACAAAGCAAGATTTGCGGCTTGTGGGTTTTCTCAGAAAGAGGGAGTTGATTACGAAGAAACCTTTGCTCCTATTGCTCGCTATACTTCTGTCAGAACCATCATTGCTATTGCTGCATCTAAAGGATGGAAGATTCACCAGATGGACGTAAAGACAGCCTTTCTTAATGGAGTAATTGAGAAAGAAGTTTATATAGAGCAACCTGATGGATTCGAGATTCATGGGAAGGAGTCACATGTTTGCAAGCTGAAGAAGGCCTTGTATGGTCTTAAGCAGGCTCCTCGCGCTTGGTACGAAAGGATTGATTGTTACCTGTCAAGTTTGGGTTTCTTGAAGAATGATGCTGATTCAAATCTCTACTTCAAGGTAATAAATGGTGAAGCATTAATCTTGG
Organism: Sequoia sempervirens; assembly: GCA_007258455.2. Classification (NCBI taxonomy): domain Eukaryota; kingdom Viridiplantae; phylum Streptophyta; class Pinopsida; order Cupressales; family Cupressaceae; genus Sequoia; species Sequoia sempervirens. Next base: position 45,941 of record VDFB02138691.1, read on the forward strand.
TTTTATATGTTGATGATTTGATCCTTACTGGAGAAGATCACCTGATTCTTGAGTGTAAGAAGGAATTGACTTCTGAATTTGAGATGAAGGACCTTGGGCTTATGCATTACTTCCTTGGCTTAGAAGTCTGGCAGAAACCAGATGAGATGATTCTAAGTCAAGGGAAGTACACCATTGATATACTTAAGAGATTTGGCATGATGGATTGCAAATCCATGTCTACACCTATGGAGACCAACTTACATAAGTTGAAGGAGGCTGCAGCTAATTCAGACTTGGTGGATCCTACATTGTACAGACGGAGGAATTTGAGGTGCAAGCCCTTGTTAATGCATTTTTCTTTGAGACGGAGAAATTTGAGGTGCAAGGCCTTGTTAATGCATTTTCCTCTGAGACGGAGGAATTTGAGGTGAAAGCCCTTGTTTCCACCCTCTGAGCTTGAGTCATGGTGGATGTCATGTGTGAGACTCCATGACACATTTTGTACTTGTGGATGTCACGTTGAGGTGACAACATCACGCAAGTGATGAACACTTGTACACACCATAGTATGGTTGTAGCCATTATGGTTGATATCGTGTTGAGGCGATATCTAACATCATGTTGAGGTGATTTGTTTTGAGCAGCTGGAAGTATTCTCTCTAGCTGAGAGGGAGTGTTAATGATAAACAGCTTCGAGATTTGATATTCCAGCGTGATAAATTAAATGATAGCCTTTAGGCTATTTAATTTATATGGCTCGAATTTATTAAAGAAATAAAGACACGTCTTCATCCAAGGCCGACCTCCTTCAACATTGGCGCGATTTCATGTGAGGACGACTTACTATTGATTGGTCACATTTATTAAGAGACATATATTCATTGCTTGGCCGACTTGCCTTATAGAAGGAGGTGTCTCTTGGATTTGTATATATAGGAGTTCTATTTATCATTTGCAATTATCAAGTTCGAATTATTTTCAGTCAAGTGCGAATTTCCTTAAGAGCAGGTTGCGTATCTATTCAAGGGCAGAATTAGAAGTGCAGATTATTATCAGTCATTGCATCTGTGTTAGGTGTTGAAGGATGGCCCTGTAATTGGCCTCATTGTAAAGAGATTTGTTGTTGCCATTTATATATATAAGAGTGATCTTTGTTGCTGGGTTTTTCTCCCTCAAGAGGAGGGTTTTCCCAGGGTATCTGCTGTGTTATTGTCTGTTTTTAATTAATTTTCTGTGCATATAATCTGATCATTAAAATTTACACTCTTTTGAAAAATTCGTAATTTTAGGCCTAGAAAACAATATTATTCACTAAGAACTGATATTAGTAATATTAGGTAACAAGAAATTATGATAATATTCAAATTCATACATAAAATATCTTAATATTTAGATCAATAAATCATAGCATCCTTAATATTTGAATCAACATATCATAGCATATTCCTTATAACAAATCACGTTGTGAATTCATTGGAAATGCTTGCAAACGACAATCTCAAGGCTGGTCGTCTATGTATTGCGAGAGCATGGAAGGTGGGCTGCCCTTCCATCCCTTAGTCCACCTTGGAGGCTGGTCGTACACCTTGATCAAGCCCAAGAGCATGGAAGGTTGGTCATCAATTCCACCTCTTGGCCCACAAGCATGGAAGGTTGGCCGTCCATTCCATATTTGGGTGGTGTACCTGATAAGAGCATGAAGGTTGGTCATCCTTCACATTTCATGAACTTGGAAGGTTGACTGTCCTTCCTATTTGCAAGACACTTCACAAATTCAAGATATGATTCCTCAAGGACTTTGCTAGATTATTTCTAAATAAATACCTCTTGATGAAATGATAAATTTATTCTTAAATGGCTGCCACCAATTATATTTTTGAATATTAATAATGGTTGTTCTCAATTTCTATTCCCAATTGATGTCTATATTTTTTTTCTTATTTCCCCTTTTTCCTCCTTGATGGATAGATGAGTGATGATTGCTTATTGAATGTCAATGAATTAATTTACCCTTTATATCCATTTCTTGAAGAGGTCACCACCCTTCAAAATAAATGAGTCATCACCCTTCATTGCTGCCTTTTGAGAACAATCATTTATTTCTAAATTCATTCGTTGATTCATTCCAGTTTTATGATTTCTCACAAGGAAATGATCTCCCTTTTATATCTTATTATTGAGGGAGTCACAACCTTTCATATTTGAAGGAGTCGTTACCTTTGACATTAGGAGTCACAATCTTTCACATTAGAAGGAGTCGCATAATATTTATTCTTGATTGATTGAATGAAGTTATTTCTCCCCTTCTCAAATGAAATGCACTCCCTCTTATATCTTCAAGTTTGAGGGTCACTTTTCTTCCTTATTTCTGCCTTTTTGGAAGAGTCACAACTATTCCCCTTAATCACTAGTGTCAAACCCTTTTAGTTTAATTTTAATTAAATATACCTTTAATTCAAGGAAATCGCTGCCCTTGTTTATTCTTATAATCTTAATTAACCCCCTTATTAGAATCATTGTCCATGTTTAAGTGTTGTGGCTTGTTTCTTTCTTTGACAGGGGCATGATAGTTTGATGTTAAGGACATTAACATGGAATGCTTTAGAGATGTGCTGCTTTTTTCTCTGTATTCCACACTACTATCGTTTGCCTTAGGCTCGTAGTAATGCTTTCCATGTATATAAATCCAAAGACACAATTTAGTGGGAAATATTAGACAATATCATAAATACTAAGTATGGCTTCTATCTTATTTTTTTAACATATATGAACCTTACATGAGTACTTGCTAGAAGTAAATATAGAAAGCCAAACTAAACTGAAATGAAACTCTATTGGTTTGATATCAACCTAAAGAGGTTTGTTTTATAGAAATTCTTGTGATCTTGACTATTCAAAAGAATTTTGACATTGCAATTGTCAACAATAATACCAAGGTGGTTGTTTAGATTATCAAGGTTAGGTTGGGACAAATTTCATTTTCAGATGCTAACAAAGTGTGATCATTTGGAGCTTCAATTTGACATTTGTATATACATAACAATATATATATACAAATTTCATTTTCAGATGCTATCAAGTTTTAATGACAAGCGGGTAGGGTAGTGACAATTGTATAATCAAGTGGGAAGCATTTGTATATACATAACAATATATAGACAGTGTGGAATCGGAAGTAGAATGGAAATATCTTGAAGATAAAAATCAGCCTGTAATGCTGAAAAAAATGAATTGTACTAGTATTTTATATCAAAATGAAGGATTTTTTTGGTTATATTTAAATTTCCTATATATTCTATTGGCTTAATGCTTTGTTAATTGGTGAAACTCATTGCTTAAATGCATGCTTTGAACTTGTTAGGGAATTACATTCCATTTAGGATCGTCATATGCATGGAGGTTTCAGAAGGCCTGCAAGGAGTACAATAATAGTACATGAATGCTTTAGACATAGAGAGTGTAGCATTCCATGCATGTTAAATAGGTATCAAGCAAACTAATACATGCCTTGAGAGAAGTCATGCCCTAGTCTTGTGGGCTTATCTTAATCCCTCCCGAAGCAGGGCTCATATATTTTCTCATTAACGGTCCAAATAGATTTCAACAACTGCCCCATTGAAAGGGAATGTTCCTCGTGCTTTGATTTTCCATTGAAACTTGTACCTATAATCTCTCTAATTCTCAACTCAAAGTCCATCAATGTTTTTAACTCCATCATCCACTTATACGCAAAATCAAGGAAAATTTGCTTGAATAATAATGGCTGAAATTGTGGCTCATATAGTTGCTCCCTTCATTTGTACTAGTAGCTCTTTATTATCCAATGGAAAAATATTTAACAATCTCTTTACTCTTTTACAAATATGCTAAAATAGTTATCAATGAGAACATTCAATATCGTTTATGATCTTTTGAGATTTAAGATTCTGTTACAAAAGCATTTTCTATTACTCTATCTTGACCTATTTGATTCAAAACCTATTAAGTTGAACTTTGCAATTGCTTCCTTTGTCATACAATTTCCCTTTCACACTCTTCTTTTAGTTCTCTTTGACATTGTTCTAGAAATTGCAAGTATTGTTAAATCACAAATATGAACTAGTTGATACCCGTTTTGTAATTTATGATGTTTGCTTTGCAAAGGAAAACTATCTTTTTAATGACTTTCTTGAGCTTGAGGATTTTGAGATCCTAGAGGCCAACTTGGATAGTCATGAGGTTGAATGACTTAGGAGAGGCTCTGAACCAGGAGCTTCATCATTAGGATTTCGAACCTTCTAGCTCTATTTGGAACTTTGTACTTAGTTGATAGGTTGACTTTGTACAAACTATATTGTAATTGACATTTTGTCAACTGTTACCATCTAGTTATTACTTATGCACTATGAAGTATGCTTTGTGCAAGGCAATGTAACTAGCAATATGAATATAAACAACAAAATCCTATTTTCTACAATTCATGGGTTGAACTCTCTATTTTATTTGCTCTCTATATCTCTATGCTATGGAAATGCCCTTAAATTTATAAAAAATATTTCTTTTTTTTCTACAATTTTTTGTGTTTCTTTAAATCCGATTTTTTCTTGATTTTTTCAAAAATCTTGTACTTTTGGTTTGCCGATTTTTTCTGTAATGTCCCTTATTTTGGCACAAGAAAAAAAAGTAACATTAAGAGGAAGAATTAAATAATATCTTGAAGTTAAGTTATTAAATAGATAAAATAATTATGAAACCAAGGAGTTTTGATCAGGATGAGTAATCTTTTATTCTGGCCTTATCGGGATGAATATCTCTATTTGGGAAAATAACTGCAAATGCATAGCCATCGGATAAATGTGCAAACATTACTTTGAGGATACTCAAAGACTTTGTTATTGGCTTAATTCTGTGGTCAAGACACATATGAACAAATATATTGTGAGCTGTTGGGAAAAGACAAGACACAACAGTCTCAATGAAAGAAACAGAGGAATTAAAGGTGTGGTTGATATTGGAATCCATGTGGAGTCTCCATGAAGTTGATTGAGGTTATGTGCTCTTTCAAAGACTGTCGTGCCTTTCCTATGAGGCCTTCAATCTCACGGGCTGCCACGAATAAAGAAACTAAAGAATAATTACAACATGAGACATGCATGTGATAGTGGCCAAAATGCTTCAAATGATCAATATGAAGATGAAGACAAAATTCACTATATTGCCATTGTTGTGCTGGATAGTGTTGGTCAAGTACAGATACGAGTGAAGTTATTCAAGAACATCCAAATCCGATAGAAGGCACCAATTTATAATATGCGATATGGCTTCACTCAAATGAACGAAGGCTTATGATTGGGCTATGGCTAAGGAATACTTGTCTATATTCTAGACGTTGCTTTTGGTCAAAGGAAGTGCTACATCCTTGGCGCTCAGTGTTAACTATTACAAGAAGCATTATATCGGGAGAATAAATACATGTTGCCTCCCATATTGGGTGTACAAAGACGAATGTAGGAAGCATGTCAGGAGAATCAAAGGATGCATAAGCATCGATAAGGTGAAGACAACGAATTAGCAATGGTAAAAACCATCGATTTCAAGGAATAACAAGTAATTAAACAAGAATTAATATTGAAGATTCAAGACAAGAAGACAACTATAATGCGATTACTAATAAAGTTAGTGGTGATAACCAAGAGCTGCGTTTAGCTGGAAATAATAAAAGTCATGACTAATCGATAGGCCACAGCCTTTCAAAAAGGGGTGTCCTTAGTGAAGGAGAAGGGAAGATATAAAAAGATTGCAAGAATTGTGGAAGAGGGCATCATTGAATCATGGACTTATAGAATTTGTACTCAAATTCTGAAGATCTGAAGCTCTTTGAGAGCCAATGATCTACCAAGAAAAGGATGCATGAGCAATTAGTAAACATCAGAAACAACACCACATATTTTTTGCATGAATATAAAGACTCATTCAGAAACAACAATTTATTAGAGGCTCAAAACCTCTTTCAAATTCCAAGGCATGATTTCAATTGCTAAGTCAGAAACAACCAACATATTCATTTATTGATATTTTCATTATTAAACTACAATACAAATTATTATGAAAAGATATATGCAATATTTCATTTATCATTATTATAATTTGTGGATTTAATTCATTTTTAATAATATTGATTGACAAATTGTGTCAATCCAATAAGGGTGTAAATCGAAAATTCAAGTGATCCGGACCTCGGGTCATCACAATGGTATCGGAGCTAGCGAACCTTCCAGCCTTGGGTGAATACCGAAAATTTTAATTAAGCACGTCCATAAAAGATATCAAACCAACAAATTCAAGGCGTATGATACCTACCTTTCTACCTAGGGGCGAGCTGCAAACAAGCCATGAGCCAACATGGATGGAACTACAAGAACAATTCCGCTGAGATTGGTTAGATGGAGAATTTCAAACAAATATGTCCTTAAAAGACTACATGGACCTGAGAATGAGGCATCTACCAAATAAGGGAAAAGGAAATACCAATAGTGAAATTGACAACAACGCACCAAATGCAAGTGATAAGATGAGAAAGAAAACACCCTTAGATGAATTCCTCAGAAGAGAAAACCACCTTGCAAGTAAAACTAATAAGGAAGGTTATGAGGAGAAATCCTATCATGCTAAAGATGAGATTGATGAGCTTAGGAAGAACCAAAAACTTGAGCTACTACTTCAAGAATCAAGCAACTCTAATGTGGAGTTAAAACAAGGCCTTGAAGAACGTGAGAAGACAATTGTTGATCTAAACAATAAGTTTCAAGAAGAGCGTAGATTGAGGATCCAAGTACAAGAGGATTTCAAGAATGTGATCAATGATTTGAAGGATCAAATAAAGGAAGCGGAGATAACAATCCTTAATTTGAAGATTCAAGTTAAAGAAGAGAAAAGAATACAAGAGGAGGTAAAAATCCAGCTGAAAGAAAAGGAAGCAAGTTGTGAAAGATTAGAGGGTAAAATTGTTTCTATAAAAAAAGAATTGGAAGAGACAACCAAGCAGCTAAACACAAGTCTCAAGTTTGAGAAGAGCACCGAAATCTTAGATGATCTCATCAATGGGCAAAGGCCATCATCAAACAAAATAGGAGTTGGCTATGAAGGAAATCAAACATTCATAGGAGATTCCAAAGAAAATCCTAAGAAGACAAATAAGGGAAAAGTAAAAGGCCTCGAAGAGACTTTCATAAGCTCTATGGAGAAGGAAGGTAACAAGGAGACAAAATATTCTCCTAAAGATTACAAGGACAATCTCAAGGAATCCTCTCCTTGGAGACAAATGCCTACACGCAGGTTCACAAGTACCTTTAACGGACTTTGCTACTCGTGCAATCGTTTTGGACACAAAGCAAGAGAGTGCAAAACACAAATGAAATACAAAGCAAGATGGAACAGAAATAGAAGTTCTTATGGGCGAACGGGTGGAAACTATAATTCATATGTTCCTTTAACGAACTATAGTGTTGTATGTTACAAATGCAACAACTATGGACATATTGCATGATATTGTAGAACTAACTTTATGAAACCACCTAGATGGCACAAGATGGAAGATACCATGACCAAACAAAAAGAGAGGAAGACTACAAAAGTATGGAGAAGGAAACAAGAACAAAATGTTGAGAAAAACAATAAACCTATGCAAGAGCAAACTTCATCACATGCCAAAGAGATATCTCCTAGCTCATAAGGAGAAGCACAAATTTAGGAAGAGTTAAGTATGGTAATATTGTTAAATGCTATGGAGAAGATAATTTCAAAGATGAAGCATCACCAAAACATGAAGAGAAGAATCCAATTGTCTAATAGATTGGTATTAAGGGAAAGTAATTTGCATCTACCTAAATGTGGAAATGATCAAGATCCTAATTTATGAAAGATTGCATTTCTTCAACTCATGCACATTAAATTGGCATTGTCTCTATGAGCTTGAAGATTTGGGAAAGTAGAGAGATGATGAAGGTTATCTTATATCGACTCACATTAGAAAGAGGAGATATCGTTGAAAGGGAATACTTGAAGCTCATAAGAAGTTTTCAATTGCAAAGGTCTGGTTGTTAGCTGCACAATTTGTGAAAATCTGAAGTCCGCTAGACAGATATTGGGCAATACAATTGGAATGGCACCCAAAGACAAGATATTCAAAACATACATTGAAATAGAACTACAACTTGGAAATCTTGATAGATGCAGAAATTTGAAGAAGTATGAATTTAGGGAGCTAATCATGGAAATAACTTTAAAGCTCCATGTAGAAGATTATCCAAGAGGATGAAGTGTCACAAATTGAAGAAAAGAATCTACTTGTTCAATAGCTTGGAACCAAGGAAAAGTCATGAATTGGTCAAGATCAAAATCCTAGACTATAAAAAATTGCATGCATCTTAAGTTGGCATTTACAATTGTTTCCTTAATATTGAAGATTTTGAGAGAATAGAAAGTTAAAATATCATTCAAATTCACTAAAACAACAAGAGAGGAGTATTGCCTTGGAAGGTAATACAAAGGGAAAGCTTCAAGAGATAGATCATTCATGATCTATAGAAGGTATTGCAAAGGGAGGAAAGAAAGTGAAGAAGAGTGCCTTTTGAAGAACAAATAATGTGAAGGAAGAATCGAAGATGAGATAACTAAACAAGTTTCTAACTTGTGAAAATTCAAGGAGGTGACCCATGAGAAGATAACTCTACAATTGGAGTTGAGAAGCAGATTATTTCAGTGAGATGACACAATTCTAAGGCGGAACTGTATTGCTTGAGGACAAGCAATTTTAGGGTGGGAGGACTTGTAATGTCCCTTATTTTGGCACAAAAAAAAAGAAGCAACATTAAGAGGAAGAATTAAATAATTTCCTGAAGTTAAGTTATTAAATAGATAAAATAACTATGAAATGAAGGAGTTCTGATCAGGATGACTAATCTTTTATTCTCGCCTTATCGGGATGAATATCTCTATTTGGGCGAATAACTGCAAATGCATAGTTGTCGGATAAATGTGCAAACATTACTCTGAGGATACTTGAAGACTTTGTTATTGGCTTAATTCTATGGTCAAGACACATACGAACAAATATATTGTGAGCTGTTGGGAAAAGACAAGACACAACAGTCTCAATGAAAGAAACAGAGGAATTAAAGGTGTGGTCAGTATTGGAATCCACGTGGAGTTTCCATGAAGTTGATTGAGGTTATGTGCTCTTTCAAAGACTATTGTGCCTTTCCTATGAGGCCGTCAATCTCACGGGCTGCCACAAATAAAGAAACTAAAGAATAATTACAACATGAGACACACATGCGATAGTGGCCAAAATGCTTCAAATGATCAATATGAAGATGAATACAAAATTCACTCTATTGCCATTGTTGTGCTGGATAGTGTTGGTCAAGTACAAATACGAGTGAAGTTATTCAAGAACGTCCAAATCCGATAGAAGGCACCGATTTATAATATGCGATATGGCTTCACTCAAATGAACGAAGGCTTATGATTGGGCTATGGCTAAGGAATACTTGTCTATATTCTGGACGTTGCTTTTGGTCAAAGGAAGTGCTACATCCTTGGTGCTCAGCGTTAACTATTACAAGAAGCATTATATTGGGAGAATAAATACATATCGCCTCCCATATTGGGTGTACAAAGACGAACGTAGGAAGCATGTCAGGAGAATCAAAGGATGCATAAGCATCGATAAGGTTAAGACAACAAATGAGCAATGGTAAAAACCATCGATTTCAAGGAATAACAAGTAACTAAACAAGAATTAATATTGAAGATTCAAGACAAGAAGACAACTATAATGCGATTACTAATAAAGTCAGCGGTGATAACCAAGAGCTGCATTTAGCTGGAAATAATAAAAGTCATGACTAATCGATAGGCCACAACCTTTCAAAAAGGGGTGTCCTTAGTGAAGGAGAAGGGAAGATATAAAAAGATAGCAAGAATTGTGGAAGAAGGCATCATCGAATCATGGACTTATAGAATTTGTACTCAGATATTTCTGAAGATCTGAAGCTCTTTGAGAGCCAATGATCTACCAAGAAAAGGATGCATGAGCAATTAGTAAACATCAGAAACAGCACCACATATTTATTGCATGAATATAAAGACTCATTCAGAAACAACAATTTATTAGAGGCTCAAAACCTCTTTCAAATTCCAAGGCATGATTTCAATTGCTAAGTCAGAAACAGCCGACATATTCATTTACTGATATTTTCTTCATTAAACTACAATACAAATTATTATGAAAAGATATATGCAATAGTTCATTTATCATTATTATAATTTGTGGATTTAATTCATTTTTAATGATATTGGTTGACAAATTGTGTCAATCCAATAAGGGTGTAAATCGAAAATTCAATTGATCTGGACCTCGGGTCATCACATTTTCCCCAAACAATTTTTTCTGCTATGGATGTAATTCTTGATATTGGTAGGATGCTTTAAGGAATGTTTGATAAATTACAGTTTTTATAGATTCAGATGTGAGGATATACACTATAGATCTTACAAGTTACGTGTTAAAAAATCACACACCGTGCAGAAACTGTCCATGCAAATATATCCCACAGAACATAAAGTTAAATGCAAATTCAAAACAAGGATAATAGAAAAAAAACATTTCTGTTGTTTCTACAACTTATGAAAGAATTTTTGTAGGAGGTATCAGAATATTATTTTAATAGTATAATAAAGTGTATTTTACCCTTGTTTGTAATAAGTATTATGTGTAACTACTGTTTATTTTTAGTACGTAACTACTTTTTATTTTTAGATTATGTTGATTAGTATGATGAGGTATTCTCTTCATGAGAGACATGCTATTTTCTCTCGATCTCATTGTTTTGGTTTTTATAAACATTGGTATCAAAGTTGGACGATGTCAATTGTATGGAATTCAAAGGTCATGAATATGATAGCTTGAGCATACAGAAGTTGGCTAAAAAAGTGAGTTGCAGAGGTTGTGGGTCACATGAAAATTTGTAAGCATTGTTTGTAGTCATGATTGAAGAATGCACAATTGAAGGTTGTGGAAGGTTGCAAAAATCCACAGAAAACTGTGGCCAAAAATAAGTCTCAAGTAATAGAATTATATATGTCTAAAGGAGTCATGTGAGTAGGAATGAAATATGCCCCTTCAATTTTTTTACCATTTTTTCACAACTCAAACCAGCACTGCGCCAAAGGTCGGTGTTAGCTTCCAAAATATAATCAAAACTGAATGTAATCTATGCCAAGAATGTTCACCAAGATCCTTTGGAAGGCGAGGTGATAGCATATGGCGATGGAAACTAAGCAACAACTGAATTTGAATTACAAACTGAAATGAAGGTAGGCAGTGATCCAACCATAAAGAATTCCACGTTACCACTTATTCAGTGGGGGGAAAGATATTACAAGAAATACAATTCTTCTACTAATAGCAGGCATCCACTCAGTAGTGGGAATTCGCCACTTAAACAGTGGGTAAAATTTGAGAATTACAGTGGTTTATTTCTCCACATTGGCGGTAAACCATCCAAGGGTTATAGTGTTTGCATTAAAATCATAGAGTAATTGCAACAATAATATTGACTGGATTAGTACTACTAATTCACAGTCTTACAATGAAAAATATCTGCAAATTACCAAGTGTTACAATAGCATAATCAAGCTAACACTAGAGGACGATTTCTCAAACTTCTAAACTTATCAACCACTGGATTTACAAGCCAAAATCAGAAATATAATCAATCTGATATATATAAGCAACTGAAAACTCAGAAGCAGCAAGAAAACTATCACCAAAATGCATATTTCTCTTTCAAAACCTCAAAGATACATTCCAAACTGTACTTACAACACTCCAAAGTCAAGGTGCCCAGCTTCAAGCCTGATTTATACCATGAAACAGCCACTACTGCAGAGCACGAATCCCAAAGCAAACAGCTGGAAGAAGTACGGCTCAAGAGGAAGTACGTCCCCTCTTAAAAATTAAACTCTTCACCATAAATTCTAATATTTTGCAGCAAGGGTCGCTCTCAACATAGAAATAATAAGCATCAATACCCAAAAGCAAATTAAATTTATTCAAAGAGCTGTATTTGAAAATCTCCTTCAACCAAGATATAATCAGTAAATACAAATCTGGAAAAATCTCACCAAATTCTTCAAGGTTGATGCACAATATGTACTTCTGGATGAAGCACACTCACAATCAACCATCTAGGGAACCATAGTTTCAGGCCTGAAGAATGGAGTAAAATTGCTAACCTTCCCCTTAGCCAGGTTCTGAAATCAATTCAGCAACATAACTTTACAATATTTTCCAAAGATGAGAATGAATGAGCAAGGCATCAATAAATAGGCTCTTGAGCTGGAAAATGAATCAACTTGAAACTCCCACAAGAAACTCTTTAGCTTCCTCCAAGGGACGGCACCTCTCATGTTGCACTTTATTTGAATTATTAAAACATTAATCATCTCCCTCTAGGCGTCCATTTACAAGTTGCATAATAAAACATTTTGAAAGGAAATAAAAAAGAGCAATGGAAAGTACTAATAAAGAGCAATTGTTTGAAGGAAAGAGATTACCAAATAAGTTGAAATAGCCAAACCAAGCACCACCAAAGCAAGAGAGACACAAGAATTTGTTAAGGGGAAAAAACAAGAAAAAACCCCAATATTATGAATGGAGGCAAAATGCCTAAAGAATAATACAAAGAGAGAGAGCTTCAGCCTTAGCTTGCTTGCATGAGTCTTGAAGAATGAGAGGAGAGGCACCTCAATAAGTAGAGGTGAGAATGAGGAGTTAGAATGTAACTCCCAACTCAATGAATGCCACCATTCATCTATGTGTGTGCAAAGTGTCACCTCTTAAGGAGGTGGTTACAAATATTCCTTAATAAAGGAATTAAAAAATAAGCCATCCTCACACATGTGTGAGATGACAAAAAGACAAAAGACTTGTAGGGATTCCTTTGGAATATTCCTACAAGTTAATAAAAAATTACAATTAAAGAATAACCTTTACCAAGTAAAGATTAATCTTCTAACACATTTAATATAAATATTAAATGCTCAAATCAACCCCTTTATGATCCCTTTTTTAGAAACAACTTGAAGTTGTTGCCTAGGCACAAGGTACAAACTCAAATTATAAAATTGACCAAGTGTTGAAACTCAGTCCAAAGGAGAGATAGAAGCCAAAGCCAAAACCAACGCCCAAACTGATTTTTCCAGAAATAGAATGATGACTTGAGTTGAGTTGCTGATAATGCCACTGCCACAATAGACTTACTAAAAATAGCCAATGCCAAAAATAGTAAGTTAACTTCAAATTCAATAGAAGACCACACTGAACAGCCTCACTACCCGAAATAGAAATGTGAACTGTAGATGATTGAACTGCTGCTAGAATGATACTGCTAAAAATAGAACTTACTAAAAATAGTAAATTCTGAAAAGTTGCTCACTCACTTTGCATGTTATATCATTGCGAAGCTTTCTGAAAACCTAGAAAGAATCCGCAATCCAAATCTTGAAACTCCAATGTGCTGGCTAAAATAGCAAGTTCCAGAAAAGGTTGTCCGATGGAGATGCATGTCACACCATTCCAAAACTCTCCAAAAACCCATAAAGCTCCACTAGACATGCATTAGAAACTCATACATGCAAATCTTCAAAAATGCTTCAGAACCCCAATGAGATAGGAAACCCTAATTTTACCTTTGACGAGTCTACGGGCTTCCGGAAATAGGCTATCGGTCACCGAAGGGCGTATAGCTAAAATGGGGACATTACAAGGAAAAATGGCATTTATGGTCATGAGGCATGGGAATACTTGCATTTTTAGGGCATGCAAAAGTGTTGGTGGGTGAATTGAGTGTGACTTGTAGAAAGGGTATGGAAATTCCAGTTGCTGATATTGCAAAATTGTAGGGGGGGAAAAAACATAGGTAGTAGAAAAATCTGAAAATTAGAGGTTGTGGGTGTAAAGGGCATGTGACTAGTTGAATTGTTGCCTGCATTAAGACCAGACACAACATGGAGTTTGAAGGGCATAGCTAGGGCATGGCCAAGTACTTCAAGAAGTTTGAAAATAATTTTAGTATTTAGTCTCTAGAATGTTTAAAATTTGCATTCAAATTTTTTTTACATCCATAATTTTATTTTGAGAGGATTTTCAATTTTTTTTGAAAGGTGTGAGAAGAACAAAATCGAGTTGTTTGAAAATTTTCTGAATCATTTTAATTTTTTTTGGGGTTTATAGGTTAATAGCAAATATTTAAAATCTAGTATTGTTTTTGTTAGAGGCATGAAAATTCACCAAGAAGAGTTATAATATCTAGAGTCATAAGATACTCACAATTATCATGTATTAGATGTGGTAATATATTTTTAGGCACTGAGACTAGGCCAGCCATCAACATTGATGATTTTGACAAGCATCATCGGGAAATCCTTTTATTGCTCAATTATTTGTGTTAAATGATTTCATCCTCGAAGTTCATAATGCTATGCTTGCTAGTACATTATGGGATAATTTGAAAGACAAATATCGAGTCTCAGAAAAAGGTAGGGTCTTGTATCTCAAACATATGTTGTTCTGTACTAAATTGCATGAGGGTGGGTCTCTATCAGAACATCTCCTAAAATTTAAGGATCTTAGTGATCAACTTGCCGTTGTCAACAAACTAATAGATGATGAGGATGTGGTTTCTCTAACATTAACAACGTACCACTCTCCTTTGAGAATTTTGTGGAGTCTTTGCATCTATTGGTTGAAAGTAAGACATCTATTTTTGATAAGGTCAATACATGCTGTAGAAAGAGTGTAGGCAATAGCAAATGGTTGAACTTGCATTTGGGAATATGGAAAGTGTTTTTGCTGTCTAGTTTAAGGGAAAATATATTTTTTTTCCAACACTTTTCTCACACTACTCAATCAAAGGTGAAATGTTTTTATTGTAACAAATTTGGACATGTTAAGAAAGAATGCAAGAAAAAACCTATACAATTTATCCCACAAGGAACATGGTGAAGAGCATGATTTGGATGGTGAGTTTGTACTGATGGCATCTCTTTCAGACAACATTGACAAGAGTCATTGGATCTTTGACTAAGGGGCATCCAAACACTTCATATGTCAAAAAGATTGGTATATGAGGTTCACTGCTAATTCTAGTTATATGGATGCAATTTCACTTGATGATGGTAGATGCCATACACTTAAAGGGATAGGAGATGTCAAGATTGGACTAAATGATTCTTTTGAGTTTTTAGTATGCAATCTTGGATATGTTCTTACCATGAACAAAAAATTATCATCTATTAGTCAACTTACTAAAAACCCTAACATTCAAGTCAAGTTTTGTGGAAAGAAATGCATTGTGTCTGAACAAAACAAAATTGTTTGTAGATGAGTATTGAAGGGAGAAAAGTTACTTATAAGTGAGTTAATCATGGTGCATTTGAGAAAAGAAAGGTTCGTGCATTGAACATATAACTTATTGAAACCCAAGAAGATTGGTTCTTGTAAGATTTTGTGCTAAATTTTGGAAAATGCATATAAAATTGAGTTGCTAGAAGGAATGGATCTCTCATTGACGTTCAATTTTTCTATGTGATGTCCCATTTTATTCATGCCCCCGCTGAGAAATAATGTATGAGCAACAGCAGTAATTAAAAATATGTAGCAGCTGTTAGATTTTAGTGATCAGATTAAAGCACAGAAATTAATTCAAAATCAGACACAAATTGTATATTTTTTAATGATCAATGATCAGATAAATGCACAGAAAATTAATTCAAATCAGATGCAAAGACACAGCAGATACCCTGGGAAAACCCTCCTCTTGAGGGAGAAAAACCCAGCAACAATATATCACTTATATATTGAATTGCCACAAAAATGATCTTCTTACAAGATGCCGATATGCAGGCCCAAAATTATGCACCAAAAGAGTGATGCAACACAGAACTATAATGCTGATAAAACTCAGCCTCAAACAATATGCTCTCCTATAGAATTCGCTTTTACTTCTAGATAATTCTCACTTAGATTTCAATGAATAATATTGAACTGAACTTGATCTTGATGATAAACAATGAGAATGCCATTGAGTATAAATACAAACTAGAGGAGAGGACGTGACTTTTCCAAGCACCAAGTCGGCCACCATCAAGAAGACGTCTTTTAGAAAATTGCGCCTCTTGTAACAAGGTCGGCCTTGTTAGAAAATCGTGCCTCTTCATTAATAAATTATTTGCTTAACAAATAGAAGTGTCTTTAGAAGTCGTGCCTCTTGAGTCTCAATAAATTAAATAGCTTGGAGCTATTATTTAATTAATTGCCAATAACAAGATCGCTGGAAGATTACTTCTGACGCTGTATGTTAACATCAACACTCCATCTCAGCTAGGGAGTATACTTCCAGCTGCACAGGACATATCACCTCATCGTGATGTCTACCACTATGGCTACAACCATAAGTGAAAAGAAGAATATCACCTCATTGTGATATTAGATATCGCCTCAACACAATATCAACCATACTATGGTGTGTACAAGTGTTCATCACTTGCGTGATGTTGTCACCTCAACATGACTATCACCATGGCTCTCCCAGAGGGTGAAACACAAGTACAAAATATGTCATGGAGTCACACACATGACATCCACCATGACTCTCTCAGAGAGTGGAAACAAGGGCTTTCACCTCAAATCTCAAAGAGAAATGCATTAACAAGGGCTTGCACCTCAAATTCCTCCGTCTCAGAGGAAAATGCATTAACAAGGGATTTCACCTCGAACTTCTCTCACAGAGAAGAACTCATTAACCAGTTCACTGACACTGTGACTCTTCTCAGTCAAGGCTGATTCTCCACCATACCAAGCTTATCCTCGAAGTACACAAACTTTATCCCAGAGAGGCTTGGGAGAATGTTCCACGCTCTCGCCGATATACCCTCAATTCTATACCTTGGCGCTAGATACATTCTCTAATATAGTGGTACTTGATCTCAACATGCTTTGTTCTCCATGGAACACCGGATTGCGAAAAGCTTCACGAACTCGATTATCACAATGAATGATAGTAGGCTCCATTGATTGTCCAAACAATCCTGCAAGGAGCTTACGAAGCCACACTGCTTCTCGAGCTGCCATACAAGCTGCAATATACTCTGCCTCTACTGTACTCAATGCTACATATGACTGCTTCCTGTTGCACCAAGATATCATAGCAGAACCCAAACTGAAGCAACAACCAAAGGTGCTCTTCCGATTTGTGACACACCCTGCCCAATCAGAATCAGTATAACCATGTAACTCCAAGTCTGCATCTGAAGAATACCTCAACCCATATCCAATTGTGCCACGCAAGTATCTCAGGATATGTTTAGCTGCAACAAGATGTATCTGTCTCGGCTCACACATGAACTAACTAAGTGCACTCACAGCATAACAGATATCTAGTCTAGTGTTAACTAGATACATCAAGGACCCTATCAGCTGTCTGTACAATGTAGGATCCACCAAGTCTGAACTAGTTGCAGCCTCCTTCAATTTATGTAGGTTGGTCTCCATGGGTGTAGACATGGATTTGCAATCCATCATACCAAATCTCTTAAGTATATCAATGGTGTACTTCCCTTGACTTAGAATCATCTCATCTGGTTTCTGCCAGACTTCTAAGCTAAGGAAGTAATGCATGAGCCCAAGGTCCTTCATCTCAAATTCGGAAGTCAACTCCTTCTTACACTCGAGAATCAGGTGATCTTCTCCAGTAAGAATCAAATCATCAACATAGAAGACCAAAATTAATGTTTCACCATTGACTACCTTGAAGTAGAGATTAGAGTCAGCATCATTCTTCATGAAGCCCAAACTTGACAGGTAATGATCAATCCTTTCGTACTATGCTTGAGGAGCCTGCTTAAGACCATACAAGGCCTTCTTCAGCTTGCAAACATGAGACTCCTTCCCATGTACCTCGAACCCATCAGGTTGCTCGATGTAAACTTCTTCCTCTATCACACCATTTAGAAAAGCTGTCTTCACATCCATTTGATGAATCTTCCATCCTCTAGATGCAACAATGGCAATGATGGTCTTGACAGAAGTGTAGCGAGCAACAAGAGCAAATGTTTCTTCATAATCAACTCCCTCTTTCTGAGAAAATCCACGAGCCACAAATCTTGCTTTGTACTTCTCAATGCTCCCATCTACAGCATGCTTGATTTTGAAGTGAAATATACCGAGCCAAATTTTTTCGTTTTTTCAATTTACAATTAACAACATTACAGAGCAGTGCACCCGTTAAGGTTAGATGAGAAAACCAAAACGTGCAAGAAAGCAACTCTAACCAGAATGGCACCGATGATGGTGAGCATTGGTCAGAGGATCTAAAATAAACTGCTTATGCTGGAAAAGGAACTCGACGCCAAGTATGTGCTACCCAATCCAGAGCGGAGTGAGGGGCGACCATATGACGGAGTGAATACAAACAATGCTTGAAAGAAAGATGCTGATAATTGAAACTACTCAACACCCAGCATGTGCTTGCTAACCCGGAATGGGATAGTAGCGACCATAGGGCGGAGATCTCACTATTACAATAACTTGAATGGAAATGAGAACACAATCTGATTTAAGCAATAATGGATTAACTGCCAGTACTACTGTCAGTTTTTACAATTAAGGAACCTTTGCCTGCCAATGTCTTATGGAATTAAATGATCAACATTACATCATAGAAAACCCACTTCAATCTTGAATGGCAATATCATACCACAATGCTATCAAGGAACATGATACAGATTTCTGTTTTTATGATTACAATTCTGCTCAATAAAGACATAAACAGCAGTCTATAGAATGTCTAAACTGCTCATAACCTTCACGTATGAACTCCAAATGACATATAACAAAGTGCAAGTTGCTCTAAGATAGATAACGCCTAGGAAAGGACACAAACCCTGACTTAAAATGCAACTATCAATATTGCACAATTCCCAAGAATGCAGAAAGGTACGGCCTGCTGAGAAAAGGCGATTTTCTTTTTAAAAATAATGCAAGCACTAAAAAATCTAGAAACTGGAGAATCTATTCGCCCTTGCCAAACACAGAGAATGAGAAGATACCCAGAAGAATATTTTTTGTCTTTTACAAGATATGAATAACACATGCAATCTGCTGTATAAAATGAAGCTAAAAGGCTGCAACACTAAAATGCCAAAACAGATTTAACTATGCAAAACCGAACACAAATGAAATAGCTAAGATGCACTCACAAGTAGACTAATAATCATCACTAGTCGTTGTCTTTCAAACGAGAAGAGATGCCCAAACTAGGAGGTCTTCATCCTTCGAAGCAATCCAGAATCAATCCGGCAGCATAACGGTGTATTTTCCAAGATGATCCAAATGATGCACAAGACTCCCTTTTTATAATTTCTGCTTGACTTCACGAAACCCTAGAATCTGTTTTTAGGTCAAAACCTTCATCTCCTCAAGAAGGCGTACTTTCTCTTTAAGGCATTAAGAATTGATATTTTAATTAAATATCATCTTTTGAAATATGCGCCCCTTACTCCTTTGTTTTGACTTAGGTAAATATTAAATCATTTCTCAATGAGGGCGCCACCCTCAAGGACCCACCTTTTAAACACAACATTAAGTCATTAAGTCTAAGCCAAGGGTCAACGTTTAATTATAATAATTAAAACGTGACTTTTTTAATTAAATGACTTAACTTCCTCCTTTCGCAAAGGCCCTGAAGTCAAAACTGAGCAAAACAACTGACCCACTGAAGCAGGAAGTCAACCGAGCAGAACTCATCTGGGAAGCTGCTAAAAATAGAATTTACTAAAAATAGTAAATTCCAAAAAGTGCTCTGAATGCTGAGATGAACATACCACTGCGAAGCCCTCTGAAAACCCAGAAGGAATCCGCCATTAAACTACACCCTAACAATGACTCCTCAAAATTAGGAACCCTAATTTTAACTTCACTAGCCTCCGTTCCCAAGGAAAGGCTAACTACCTAAAAATGTCGTTGAAAAGGGGACATTATATCCGCTTCTCCCAAGATTGTTTGTCCTCAAGCAATCGCAAACTAGGATGCTGCAATATCTCATCACTTTCCCAAGTTGCATCCTCCATAGGCAGGTTCTTCCACTTTACCAAACATTCTCTGATAGTTCTATTCCTCAAGGAACGTTCTCTGACATCAAGTATCTCCTCGGGAACCAGAACCAACTGTCCTTCTTCATCCAACGGTGGCAACTGTGAAGAAGCAACCACATTGTGTCCCGTTGATGTGTTTTCTAGATCGCATTCAACGTTAATGCCGCCAACCCGCCCCTATTCTCTTGATCAAAGTATTCGCGATGCTAAGATTGCAAGAAAGTTCATGCTCAACTCCAAGCGTCTTTGAATGAATAGGCCTTTGGCTCGCGATGTGATTTTATATCGGCATTTCAAGGACTTACAGAATTGTTCAGCAGTGGAGAAAGGGATTCAAATGCTCGAAAGATTTATCTATGAAGTGCGGGTTTCCTATTCTAACCAGAAAGTACTGAATTGAAAAGGGTGTAGGGCCTAAGAAGTTTATATTCTATTCTAAATGCAGGGTATGTGGAGCTTCACTTCAATAGACTTCAACCGGATTTCACCTAGCCTCCGTCGGACAGCCTCAGCAAAATCGGTGCAATCTTCTGCGAATAGCAAAAGATGTTCAAATTATGACTTAACACACATGCATTAATTCACTACAACGACATATAAGCATATAAATCACAAACCGGGTTAAACTCAATGTAATGGCTTGACCACACAAGGCTTAACTTATCATCAACAAAGTCGCGAAAGTGGTATGGAATAAATAAAAGCCGGGCTTATCCTAATAAAACACCACACACTAGAGTAAGCTACTTTGCATGAACTAAGCCACTTGGATACCTAAAGGAAGAAGAAACCCATAGCATTCTTCATGACAAGACTAATTCCATCATCAATGAAAAGATCTATTATCATAAAATGTGTTATTAATAACAATCTTTCAAAAGTTTCAAAGGGAAAACTTCTCTTCCAAATACCATTATGCAAAAATGCCTCCTTACACTATCAACAATCTACACTAAGCTTACTTAACTAATCTCTATTCTAACTTCTATTCTCGATTCTACTGCCTACTTTCTAATCCATTACAAAATGAGGGGACTCTTTTATATAGCTAGCCAAGTCCCAAAAGACGCTAGGGTTACAATCAATAGAGGGCCAGACCGTACAATTCTAAGTAAATAATAATATTGCCCTAAAACCACCACGAGAGAGTGAGAGGGGTAATAAATGCGCCATAATGTCCACCATCATCCTTCTAGAAGATTCCATTTGTAGACGCGTTCACACTGTTCTCGATCTTCTTTCTTGGCGTTGTTCTTTGATTTCTTCCACTTGAGGGTCTTCATCTTTGTCACTTGAGTTAACACTTAGCCAATTTCTTGCAACTTTCTCCCTTTGAAATTGAAACTCCCAACTCTATCTTCCTCCGCAGGTTGTTATATCATCGTGCTTTACCACTTCCAGTCATCGTGCTCCGGCCTCGACATTCCTCCTGCAAAACAAGCGAGGAGAAGAGTATTAGAATACTTCGTGATATAAACTTAACTCACTCACCTGATTTTCGCGCATTCATTGCCTTCACGTTCAAATTCTTCATGCCTTAGACAAACTTTCAACCCATCTTTCTCAAGGGCGTACCATCTTTGAGAAATTCGTTTCACCTGCTGGAGCTCTGATAACCTCGATTTTATTCATTTCTGGTTCAAGTAAACTATCTTCACGAAGGATTGAAGCAAATTCACCTAGGCAGTTTCTTTCAAACTCATCATCTGGAGAATTTCACCTTGAAAACACATTTTCTTCATTTTTGCCTTAGAAAATTTTCAAATTTCCCTTAGGAAATACATCAACCTCGTGCCCACTTAAAATCTTTATCCCAAAATTCTTGACAAGCTGTGGAAGACCTTAAAATCAACTCCTCATCGATAATCATCAATACCCAGAAGAAAATTTCTTTCAGAATGCGTCGAATCCATGGGTACCTAACGAACGGGTTCATTTAATTTTCTTGAATTTTGAACCTTAGAAAATATTCTTTCATCGAATTTATCCTCGTTCTTCAATCCCCTCTGAGAATTTTGCTCTGACTTGGAAAATTTTTATTAACCTCGTGAAGCTGGCAATCACTGACTTCACCTCTGGCAACTTTGCTCACGCTTCAGGAAAATTCCATCACCTCTCCAGACTTGGCATTTTTCTAAGACAAAACATTTGTGCCTTAGAAAAATATTTTAAATCATCCCTTTGGAAAATTTTGCCTTAAAAATTTTATATCCAGCTCGATCAACTTTGCCTGTGAAAATATCAACCTCACTTAGAAATTTTTTTATGAAGGCGCCTAGCACATTTTATTCTCTAATACCACCACTTCGTATTTAACTTCACACTTGAAAAATATTTTTGAAGCTCCAATGCCTTAGAGGAAATTTTATCACTCATCTCATATTTTATTTCACACTTGAGAAGAATCACGCCTTAGCACTCACAAGCCTAGCATCACACTTGAAGGTGAATATTTTAAAAGTCTAACGCCTTAGCATACTTATCATCCCTCAACACTTTTAGGCGCATATGGCATATACAAGAGGATACGCCTAGCAATTTTATTTTCCATCACTCACCACCTTTATACTTGAAGAGGAAAATCACGCCTTAGAAAATTTTCACACTTATGCCTTAAGAAATTTTCTAACACTTCATCACTTATCACCCTTGGCGCATAGCATTTGGAGAATAATATTACCACTTAGGGAAATTTTGAAACCACGTCTTATTTCATCTTCAACACTTCACATGCACCTTGTCCACGCCTTAATCACATTTCACCTCACTTTGGCGCACTTGACATTTGAAGAAGGACTTCACACTTTCAACGCCTAGCATTCATCAAGCTTTCACCACGCCTAGAAGAGAATTTTCACCCACCTTTACCTTATTTACTACCTTTATTCACCTTTCACATCTCAACTTTGGGTGCATTTGAGACATAGAGGAGGATGGGCGCATTTTGCATGATGTAGTGGATGAAGATTCCAACGCCACCTCCTTTGGAATATTCCCCACCTTGTTTTTGTCTTTACTTGCCCTTATTTGGGCGCATTTCACATAGGGAGAGGGATAGAAGATGTTGACTCTTTTGACCTTTTGAGAGATGGGCGCATTTGCTAGGTGATGGAGGATGAGAACCCATACTTAGAAAATTTTTCAAATACCTTGCACCAACTCTTCCTTGGGCGCATTTTAGCATGGGAGGAGGATAAAATTCTTTGACTTGTTTGACCTTCTCTCAAGATGGGCGCATTTGAGGCCTCTAGGAGGATGAACAGTGACTTAGAATATTTTTCTTGATGCCTCTTTGAGCTGGGCGCATTTTACCCCTGGTGAAGGACGAGGTCTCAGACTTAGAAAAAATTTTCAACTTTTTCCTCTTCAAGTTTGGGCGCATTTTGCCCCTGGAGCAAGATAAAAACTTTGACTTTCTTTGACTTTTCTCACCTTGGGCGCATTTTGCCCTGTGTGAAGGATGAACTTCGTTTTCAAAAATTTTCCACGCCCCTAGCTGAGATGGGCGCATTTTCTTATGCCTGTTAGACAAATTTTTCATCATCCTTGCCAGCCTACGTGCCCTGCTATTTATAGTAAGTTCTCTGAATTTGCGCCTGTGAAGCTCGGGATGGCCTGAAATTTTGAACGTAGCATCCTCATAACTTTATCAACTGTCGACACTGCCACTTTTAGTCACCCTACTATTTATAGCCTGTTTCTGAAGGTGGCTTACTATAAATAGTAAGCTCTTGGTTCTGATAGCTCCCAAGCTCGATCGAGTTGAAATTCAAATGAGGCGATCCTCACCACGTGACCTTTGCCGGAAACCGATGCATGCAACCGATTTACTATTTTTAGCCGGTTCAAATTGACTTACTATAAATAGTAAGTGCTCCGTTTGACTCGAAATTTCACCGCAGAAGTCTGGCCGTGTGATTGGTTTACATCGGTTTTGAATTTTGACTTTTATGATATTTTTAGGCTCCGGAAAATTTAACTTACCTTGACATATCAAAAGATCTCGCTTATCTTTATTACGGGCATGCGCGATCGCTCGTCGGATTCTACGCTAGGAGTGGGACACTACTAAAATGCAAGTTCCCATCCCAAGTGAGAATCTCATTTTGCATGTCACACCATCGCGAAGCTCTCGAAAACCAATCAGGAATCACCGACATGCAAAGAAACCTCGACATGCAAACCCTAAAAATAGCCTCGGAAGGCTGAATCCTCGAAAGTGGTCACTCGACTTGCATGTTATATCGTCGCGAAGGTCTCAAAACCCGTAAGGAATATCCGCATATGCAAAGAAAATCTCTGCATCTGGACCCGAAATTTGCCCTGGAAGCCGGACCGCAAAAATAGTAAGTTATCCGTTTTTGCTCAAATTTGGCATGCAAGCAACATATACTCTGAATGTCGCAGTGATGATCGGAATCTCAAAATAGCTGACAAATTGCCCTGAATTTCACACTTACTAAAAATAGTAAGTACGGAATCGATGAAAACTTTGGAAGCGCTGGATGTCTGCCGACAACAATGTTAAGTTCAATTTTCAATTACTCACTTTATCGACCTTGAATTGACCAGGAACGACGAAACCCTAATTTTAGACTTGGCCAACATTTCGCGTTTAAGCTCAACGGCGGGCTTGTCCCAGAAAGAAAGACAGTAGAGAGACAACAACAAAACCAACCAACACCAAACCAAAAGCAAAGCCAAAATTAGGGGGTCCCCATTTGCAATGGGGCGATGTGTGCGTCATGTCCAAGTGCCTTCTTGAGGCGAGACACGTGGAAGACGTTATGCACTCTGCTATCTGAAGGTAGCTCTAATTCATAAGCTACAGCCCCAACCTTTCTGATGACCCTAAAGGGTCCATAGAAGCGAGGTTTGAGCTTCTCAACTCCACTCTTCTTGAGAGTAGACTGTCTATAAGGTTGTAAACGGAGATAAACCATATCCCCAACCTCAAAAGAACGCTCTACCCGCCTTTGATCAGCATACAACTTCTGCTGATTCTGTGCAATCTGCAAATTATCCTTCAAGGATCTCATTATGTCTTGACTATGCTGCAACAAATCCTTGGCTAAGGGTGCTTTGCTGTCACCAAACACCAAATCTGCAAAACTAGGTGCATCATACCCATATAGTGCCAAGAAAGGAGACATTTTGATTGACATATGGAAGGTAGAGTTGTAGCAGTACTCGCCTATATGCAGCCACTTAACCCAAGCTTTCTGCTGTTCGGACACATAATTTCTCAAGTAGCCTTCCAACCACTTGTTCACCACTTCTGTTTGCCCATTAGTTTGAGGGTGATAACTCGTGCTTGGAGTGAGCACAGTACCACTCATTCTGAAAACTTCCTGCCAAAAGGTACTTAGGAACTTGCTGTCCCTATCCCTTACAATATTCTTTGGCAACCCATGCAGCCTAAACACTTCTCGAAAAAACAAATCTGCAACTTGGGCTGCAGAAAAAGTGCTGGTAATGGCAAAGAAATGAGCAAACTTGGTTAATCTGTCAACTACCACGTAAATGCAATCCTTCCCTTGAGCCTTGGGCAACCCAGTGATGAAATCCATTGAAATGCTTTCCCATTTTTGATTGGGAATTGGAAGTGGTTGCAGCAGACCGGCTGGCAATGTGTGCTCATTTTTATTTGCTTGACAAACAGGACATTCCTGAATGTAACGTTGAACCTCCCTCTTCAAACCTTTCCAAGAAAACCTCTCTCGGATCTGCCTATAGGTCTTGAAAAACCCTTGGTGACCAGCAACTGGAATGTCATGAAAATTCAAAAGAATCTTCTTCTTGAGCTTAGAATCAGCCACCAGAAAGATTCTTCCCTTATACTGAATCAAACCCTCAACCACCTGGTACTTTTCATCATGGAAAGTACCTTCCAAATGCTGGTTGCAAACTGATTTTTGGCATAATCAGCAAGCAACATGTCTCTCCAATCTGCAGTAAGCTCACACAATGAGCTAAGATGAGGCCTTCTGGAGAGAGCATCGGCCACGACATTATTTTTCCCTTTGACATATTCAATGTCAAAGTCGTAAGCTTGAAGCTTACTCACCCATTTCTGTTGCCTCTCATTTAAATCCTTCTGGTGCATAAAATGCTTGAGGCTATTGTGGTCTGTTTTAACCACGAACTTATTCCCCACCAAGTACTGTCGGAACTTGGCTAATGCATGCATAATGGCAAGCATTTCTTTGTCATAAATTGAATATGACCTTTCCACACCCCTTAATTTTCGGCTTTCAAACACAATAGGGTGTTTGTCTTGCATCAGGACAGCACCAACTCCTTCACCCGATGCATCACACTGCAGCTCGAATGGCTTGGAGAAATCAGGGATAGCCAAAACTGGGCACGAGCTCATGATCTTCTTAAATTTGTCAAAAACAACTTGAGCCTTTTCTGACCAAACAAAGGCTCCCTTTTTGGTGAGATCAGTAAGGGGAGCCGCATTCTGAGAATACCCCTTAACAAACCTCCGATAGAAACCACAAAGGCCCAAAAACCTTTCAACTGAGTCAAACTTTCAGGTGGTGGCCAATCAACCACTGCTTTGATCTTCTCCGGATCCACCTTTACTCCCTCAGCACTGATTATGTGGCCAAGGTACAGTAACTCCACCATTCCAAATTCACATTTGGAAGCTTTAGCAAATAAGCTCTCAGATTCCATGATACTAAGCACTTCCTCCAAGTGCTTGAGGTGATCCTCCCAAGTCTTGCTGTAGATCAGAATGTCATCAAAAAATATCAGCACAAACCTTCGTAACTGATTCTGGAAGACACGGTTCATGCAAGATTGAAAGGTTGCCGGAGCGTTAGTCAATCCAAATGGCATGACTAAGAATTCAAAATGGCCATAATGACATCTGAAAGCTGTTTTTTCCACATCTGACCCCCTCATTCGTATCTGATGGTAACCCGACCTCAGATCAATCTTCGAAAAGAACTTAGCCCCATGTAGCTCATCAATGAGCTCATCTATTCTGGGAATGGGGTATCTATTCTTGATGGTGCTTTGGTTCAAAGCACGATAGTCCACGCACATGCGCATGGTACCATCCTTCTTTTTCACAAGAACCACTGCAGATGCAAAGGGGCTCTTGCTTGGGCGTATGAAACCCATCTCCAAAAGTTCTCGGATATTCTTCTCGATCTCATCCTTTTGCCTCTTCGGATACCGGTATGGAGTTGTGATCACCGGTTTAGCTCCTTCCTTGAGCTCTATGATGTGTTCTGAACCTCGATCAGGAGGAGGCCCAGGAGGTAAATCAGCAAACACTTTACTCTTTTTGGTGAGTAAAGACTGAATATCTGGAGGATGCTCTATTTTCGTTTCAGCTGGATTAGCTGGAAGAATCATGCACTCCGCAGCCCACTCCACTTGATCATGACGCATCAACTTCGCCATCCTCTTGAACGACACAATCCGAGGCCCACCATTTGACATTCCTCTCAACACCACCTTCTTTCCATCGGATTGAAACTTCAACTCCATAGTTTGCAGATTTAGAGAGATCTCTCCAAGAGATCGCAGCCATTGAATGCCAAGGACAGCATCCGTATCTCCAATATTGACCACATAGAAGTCATCCTTGACTTCGTAATTGCCCAATTGCATTGACATGTTCGGAATCCTCTTGGTGCATGAGATGTGAAACCCATCCGCAACCATAACTCTGAACCCTTCAAAGTCTTCTGTTTGCAATCCTTTCTTTGCCACCACAACTTCGTCTATGAAGTTATGTGTTGCACCAGTGTCAATTAAAGCAACAATACGTTGCCCTTTGATCATCCCCGAACTTTAAAGGACTCATTCTTTTGGAAGCTCGAAAGTTGAGCCAATGTACCACCACTTTCTTTTTCACCTTCAGACTCTTCTGGAGTATTTTCTTCATCGCTGTCCTCAAAATCAGCTTGCTGATCAGAACAATCAGAATTGCTTTCATCAGCTGTATAGAACTCAATTTGATGAATTTTAGCACCCTTTGGGCACACATGGTCTTGGGACCATTTTTCCCAACAACGGAAACACAACCCCTTCCTTCGGAGTTCATTGATAGTCTCTGGATCCAATCTTGAACCAGGAGGTTTCTGTGGTTTAAACTCCTTATGATGAGGCTTCTGATGAAACTTTTTCCCTCTATCTCCTTTGTGAAAAGCTGGTTTGGAATGGAACTTTGCTTTGGGAGCAGCCCACTCCATGTTTCTAGCTTTTTTCATTGCTTCCTGTAGGGACGGTGGATCAAAAGCTTTGATCCAACCCTTGATTGGCTCCATCAATCCTTCAGTGAATAGGATTACTAATCTTCTCTCTGTGATTCCAGTGACCATAACTGAAAGTCTTTGAAACTCAGCTATGTAGGCATCCACAGTGCCATATTGTCTCAACTGTGCCAATTCCCTAAAATGCACTTCTGGGTCCTTCTTCTCGAACCTCTCAATGAGTCTATTGGTGAACTCATCGTAGCTAGTGATAGACCCATGACCTAAGGTGACTAGGCCATGGTACCACCATTCATGCGCCACCCCATCTAGGTGTAGCGTAGCGAATCTAATCGCTTCTTCTTCAGCCATTGGCCTAAGTGCCAAATAGTTGTCTAGTTTTTGAATCCAAGCTCGGGCTGAACTTGCATCACTCCCGTCAAAATGAGGAAGTATCACTTTGTTTACAGCTTGGTACAAATCTCCTTGTGCTGGAGTTCTTCTCTGATCATAATTTCTCCCTTGGCCCTTATCCTTCCTTCTATATTCCATGTAATCATTGAAGGACATGTCAAGCTTGACTTCATCAGGCAGGGTGTCATATTCCGTACGGCCTATCCTTAGCCTCTCCAAAGATGAAGTATTTTCTTCGGGATCAGGATGTGGGTTTGCTGGTGCCAAAAACGTGGGTTTGAGTGGTCTAGCAGAAATGTAGGTTCTGCTAACTGAAGGTTGGGCAACATGACCATTGTGCTGGTTATTAGCACTATGCTCACCGACATGCACTGTATTGTTTTGTGGAGTATTCGGACCCAATCTCCCTAACATGAGAGAGAACATATCCAACAAAGCATCCATCTTCTTATCAAGTCCTTGACCTAGATTGGCTGAATTGTCTATACCTTTCCCACTGTCACCTCTGTTGCCAGAACTTCTTTCATTATCCCCCATTTCTGTTTCTTGTGAAGGCTCCCAATTAGCCCTCAAAATCTCTGAAGCGGTTTGACCTTCTGGGGCTTGATACAACTGTGTCTGAACTGTGTCTCTCTTGTATACTCTTGCCAAATACCTCTGTTCTCTGTCACTCATAGAAAGCTGATTTCACAGGATGGCAGGATACGTGGCTCTGATACCACTGGAATATACCGAGCCAAATTTTTTCGTTTTTTCAATTTACAATTAACAACATTACAGAGCAGTGCACCCGTTAAGGTTAGATGAGAAAACCAAAACGTGCAAGAAAGCAACTCTAACCAGAATGGCACCGATGATGGTGAGCATTGGTCAGAGGATCTAAAATAAACTGCTTATGCTGGAAAAGGAACTCGACGCCAAGTATGTGCTACCCAATCCAGAGCGGAGTGAGGGGCGACCATATGACGGAGTGAATACAAACAATGCTTGAAAGAAAGATGCTGATAATTGAAACTACTCAACACCCAGCATGTGCTTGCTAACCCGGAATGGGATAGTAGCGACCATAGGGCGGAGATCTCACTATTACAATAACTTGAATGGAAATGAGAACACAATCTGATTTAAGCAATAATGGATTAACTGCCAGTACTACTGTCAGTTTTTACAATTAAGGAACCTTTGCCTGCCAATGTCTTATGGAATTAAATGATCAACATTACATCATAGAAAACCCACTTCAATCTTGAATGGCAATATCATACCACAATGCTATCAAGGAACATGATACAGATTTCTGTTTTTATGATTACAATTCTGCTCAATAAAGACATAAACAGCAGTCTATAGAATGTCTAAACTGCTCATAACCTTCACGTATGAACTCCAAATGACATATAACAAAGTGCAAGTTGCTCTAAGATAGATAACGCCTAGGAAAGGACACAAACCCTGACTTAAAATGCAACTATCAAATATTGCACAATTCCCAAGAATGCAGAAAGGTACGGCCTGCTGAGAAAAGGCGATTTTCTTTTTAAAAATAATGCAAGCACTAAAAAATCTAGAAACTGGAGAATCTATTCGCCCTTGCCAAACACAGAGAATGAGAAGATACCCAGAAGAATATTTTTTGTCTTTTACAAGATATGAATAACACATGCAATCTGCTGTATAAAATGAAGCTAAAAGGCTGCAACACTAAAATGCCAAAACAGATTTAACTATGCAAAACCGAACACAAATGAAATAGCTAAGATGCACTCACAAGTAGACTAATAATCATCACTAGTCGTTGTCTTTCAAACGAGAAGAGATGCCCAAACTAGGAGGTCTTCATCCTTCGAAGCAATCCAGAATCAATCCGGCAGCATAACGGTGTATTTTCCAAGATGATCCAAATGATGCACAAGACTCCCTTTTTATAATTTCTGCTTGACTTCACGAAACCCTAGAATCTGTTTTTAGGTCAAAACCTTCATCTCCTCAAGAAGGCGTACTTTCTCTTTAAGGCATTAAGAATTGATATTTTAATTAAATATCATCTTTTGAAATATGCGCCCCTCAATCCTTTGTTTTGACTTAGGTAAATATTAAATCATTTCTCAATGAGGGCGCCACCCTCAAGGACCCACCTTTTAAACACAACATTAAGTCATTAAGTCTAAGCCAAGGGTCAACGTTTAATTATAATAATTAAAACGTGACTTTTTTAATTAAATGACTTAACTTCTCCTTTCGCAAAGGCCCTGAAGTCAAAACTGAGCAAAACAACTGACCCACTGAAGCAGGAAGTCAACCGAGCAGAACTCATCTGGAAAGCTGCTAAAAATAGAATTTACTAAAAATAGTAAATTCCAAAAAGTGCTCTGAATCTTTGAGGCGAGACATACCACTGCGAAGCCCTCTGAAAACCCAGAAGGAATCCGCCATTAAAGCTGTCATCTCCGAGACAATGACCTCCTCAAAATTAGGAAACCCTAATTTTAACTTCCGACTAGCCTCCGGGTTCCCAAGGAAAGGCTAACGGTCACTGAAAATGTCAGGCTTGAAAAGGGGACATTACATGAAGAGCCATTTAGAAGATACCACAGACTTTCCCTCAGGTCTAGGAACAATGTCCCAAACATCATTCTTGAGAATTGATTGGTACTCCTCTGCCATAGCATCTCTCCAAACCTGTTGACTAGATGCTTCCTCAACACAGGTAGGCTTAGATTCAATAATCTGACTCATTAAGGCAACATAACTGGAGAACTTATGTGGCCTTTTACTTTCTCTGAATGTGCCTCTAGGAGCTGCAAAACTTTCAGCCTCTTGCATAGTATGCCTGGCCCATAGAGGTCTCTTTCTCCCAATAACAATGTTAGTAGGCCCATCAGTAGGTTCCAAGGGTTCAACAGGATCAATATCTTCTTTTGGTTTTGAAGTCTCCCTCTGAATCTCAGGAATATGGTCAACTTCCATGTCCTGAGGAGACTCTTCATTATCAATCTCCATATGAATGCCCCTGGATCTCCTAAATGCAACATCTTCCTCGAATGTGACATCCCTATTGATCTCGATCAACTTCTGTCCTGGAATGTATATTCTGTAGGCTTTTGATGTCTCACTGTAGGCCACAAATATTCCCTTCTTGCCAGAAGGCTCCAACTTAGTTCTCTTTTCCTTTTGAATATGAACATAGACAGGACATCCAAAGATCCTCAAATGACTGACTTCAGGCTTCTTCCCTGTAAAGACTTCTTCCGGAGTCATATTCTCCAAGACCTTATGAGGACTTCTGTTCTGAACATATACAGCCATCCTGGAAGCTTCTGCCCATAAGAAGGTTTGCAAATCTTGATCATGGATCATTGCCTTTGCTGCTTCCACGATTGTCCTATTCTTTCTTTCTGCAACACCATTCTGTTGAGGATTATAGGGGACACAAAACTCCCTCTTAATCCCTGCATCAATACAAAAATTCTGAAAACTGCCAGAGGTGTATTCTCCACCATTATCAGATCTGAGGACCTTAATTCTTTTACCAGAAAGATTCTCTACCAAGGCTTTAAATTCCTTAAACCTATCTAACACTTCCTCAGACTCTTTAGTTTTCAAAAAATAAATCCAAGTCTTCCTAGAGTGGTCATGAATAAAAAGACATAGGACCACATAAATCAGAATGAATAAGGTCTAAAATGCACTTAGATCTATTTTCTCTACTATGAAAAGGGGCTTTTATATTCTTACCCAAAGCGCAACCCTTGCAAGTACCTTCGTGCTCCTGGTTGAACTTAGGAAGGCCCGACACCATCTTCTCCATGAATGGTAAGGCTCGGAAGTGTAGGTGTGCCAATCTCCGATGCGAAAGATCACATAGACTTGAAGAATCATGAACCAAAGCTTGTAGAGGACGCGTGCAGACCCTGTAAAGACTTTCATGTCTAACTCCAATTACTTGAGTATCCTTGAAGCTAGAGTTCTCCATCCACACTAAAACTTTGCCTTTGGAGAAGGCAACTTGATATCCTTTATCTTCCAAAGCTGAAATAGAAATAAGATTGTGCTTGATTCCTGGGACATATAGAACATCTCTCAATTGAAGTGTAATGCCGGAATCCAGATGAAGAGTATAGGTCCCAATTCCTTTTACGGAATAGCTAGCATCATCTCCAATAATAACTTGTTTGGAAAACTCTTTCTCCACCAAACATGATAGGTGCTCCTTGAATCCCGTGATGTGCCGAGAAGCACCACTGTCGATCAACCAAGTGTTGGTGTTAGTAGGTACATTGCTTGATAGAGCTGAATAAAACAAGTATTCGCATGAATCCTTCTGCGGAGAAGCATCATCAACATCTGCAACAGTAGCTTGTTGCTTAGGTCTAGTTGGACAATGCTTAGCAAAGTGCCCAAACTTATCACACCTAAAGCATTGAATCTTGGACATGTCTCTCTTCTTCTTGGAGGGAGGTGCATCATCATTTCCCTTATCTCGATTCCTCTTGAAGAACCCTTTCCTTCCATCTTTTCCTTTCTTCTTTGTAGCATGGGCGTCGAGAACATGAATGTCTTCATTCTTTGAACTTTGACCAACGCCTCTTGCCACCAACCTTGATTCTTCTTGAATGTAATAAGATCTTAGACGATCAAACTTAGGCAATTTTGATCTTGCACTGATTCCCTAAATGTAAGATTCCCAAGATAAAGGTAGACCATTGAGAGCGAGCATAGTCAAGTCTTTGTCATCAACCATATGCCTTATTGTCGAGAACTGATCTCTCAAATCTGAAATCCTCATGAAGTATGCAATCATTGATTCACCTTTCGCCATCTTCACATGATGTAGTTGTTGCTTCAGTGCAAGTGCTCGGCTGGTATTGCTGATTTCGTACATATCTTCCAATGTTTTGAACATGTCTCTTGCTGTCTTCAACTTAGAGATGATAGGAACAATATGATCCTTAACGGAATCAACCAATATCTTCATTGCCTTAATATCTCTCTTCACCCACTGCAACTTCTCTTCTTCCTCCTCAGGTTCAGGAACATTGGACTCCACAAACTCACCCAAGTCATTTTCACGCAAGGTAAGCATGATCCTAAATCTCCATGATGTGAAGTTTGATGCTCCCTCGAGTCTATCCTCAATCTTCAAACTGTTCACCATCTTGACTAATGTAGAAAATGAACAAAGAAGTATGAAGGAGAGAATAGGGTATCGCTGTTTAGGAACAAATCTGATCACAATCCTCTCAAACCCGCTCTGATACCATGTAGATTTTTTAATGATCAGATAAATGCACAGAAAATTAACTCAAATCAGATTCAAAGACACAACAGATACCCTGGGAAAACCCTCCTCTTGAGGGAGAAAAACCCAACAACAATATATCACTTATATATTGAATTGTCACAAAAATGATCTTACAAGAGGCCGATATGCAGGCCCAAAATTATGCACCAAAGAGTGATGCAACACAGAACTATAATGCTGATAAAACTCAGCCTCAAACAATATGCTCTCCTATAGAATTCGCTTTTACTTCTAGATAATTCGCACTTAGACTTCAATGAATAATATTTAACTGAACTTGATCTTGATGATAAACAAGGAGAATGCCATCGAGTATAAATACAAACTAGAGGAGAGGACGTGACTTTTCCAAGCACCAAGTCGGCCACCATCAAGAAGACGTCTTTTAGAAAATCGCGCCTCTTGTAACAAGGTCGGCCTTGTTAGAAAATCGCGCCTCTTCATTAATAAATTATTTGCTTAACAAATAGAAGTGTCTTTAGAAGTCGTGCCTCTTGAGTCAATAAATTAAATAGCTTGGAGCTATTATTTAATTTATTGCCAATAAGAAGATTGCTGGAAGATTACTTCTGACGCTGTATGTTAACATCAACACAAATAACACAGCAGATACCCTGGGAAAACCCTTCTCTTGAGGGAGAAAAACCCAGCAACAATATATCACTTATATATTGAATTTCAACAAAGAAAGTCTCCTTTTACAATAGGCCAATATGAAGGCCAACTATGAGCACCAAAGAAGGATGCAACACAGCCAACTCAAGATAACAATTCGCTGATAAAAAATACAGCCTCAATAGATATCAAACTGCCTTGAAGAACTCACACTTGATGAAGGATAATCAATAAGCGATTTGAAACTAATAACTGGTACTTCTGCTCTTGAATTGAACTTGCATATGAAGAACACGAATTGAATGAATGAATAACAAATGGATGAATCAGTGAGAATATATACAAATGATTAGAAGAGACGCATCCCTTCTAATTGATCATGTCGGCCTCCATTAAAAGTTGTGACTTTTAAATGCATGATGTCAGCTTTAAGAAATTACATCTCCTCATGGAAGTCGGCCTCAATAAACAAATCATAATCCTTCTTAACAAATGAAGTCGGCCTTAAATAAATTGCATCTTCTTAAGAATACGTGCCTCTTCATTAAATTGCAATATATATATAAATTAGATAGTCAAAGACTATCATCTAATTTATTCAAATATGTAAGGTAGATCGGTTGGAAGACAAGACCGACGCTGGTATGAACATCAACATTCCCTCTCAGCTAGGGAGAGTACTTCTAGCTGCACAAGACATATCACCTCAACGTGATGTCTACCATAATGGCTACTACCAAATGTGGAAAGGAAGAATATCACCTCATCGTGATATCAGATATCACCTTAACATGATATCAACCATAATGGCTACAACCATATATGGCATGTACAAGTGTTCATCACTTGCGTGATGTTGTCACCTCAACATGACTTTTCACCATGGGTCTCCCAGAGGGTGAAACACAAGTACAACAAAATCATCACGGATTCTCTCACGTGATGTTGTCATGGAGTCACACACATGACATCCACCATGACTCTCTCAGAGGGTGGAAACAAGGGCTTTCACCTCAAATCTCAAAGAGAAATGCATTAACAAGGGATTTCACCTCGAACTCCTCTTCACAGAGAAGAACTCATTAGACAAGGGATTTCACCTCGAACTTCTCTCATAGAGAAGAACTCATTAAACAAGGCTCACTGATGCTGAGACTCTTTCTCAGTTAAGGATGGATTCTCCAGCATACCAATCTTATCTCGAAAGTACACAAACTTGATTCTGGAGAGAGGCTTGGTGAGAATGTCTGCTGTCTGCTCATTAGTGTTGATATACCTTAACTGTATAGCCTTCCGCAGTACCATATCTCTAATATAGTGATACTTGATCTCAACATGCTTGGTTCTGTCATGAAACAGGATTGACAGAAAGCTTCACGCAACTCTGGTTATCACAATGAGTGATAGTAGGCTCCATTGATTGTCTAAACAATCCTGCAAGGAGCTTACGGAGCCATACTGCTTCCCGAGTTGCCATACAAGCTGCGATATACTCTGCCTCTGCTGTACTCAATGCCACAGATGACTGCTTCCTGCTGCACCAGGATATCATAGTAGAACCCAAACTGAAGCAACAACCAGAGGTACTCTTCCGATTTGTGACACATCCTGCCCAATCAGAATCAATATAAACATGCAACTTCAAGTCAGCATCTTGTTGGCGTTTAAATTCGCACCTCTGGAATGCGGATTTGAAAGCCGGACAGCTATGCACAGATGAACTGCTCTTCAAATTAGGAGGGGAAGCTCCCTCTTGCTGATGGTGTTTGAAAGAAAGTAAACTAAAACTAAGTTGCCTATCTTTTTGATCAGCTTAGAGCACAAGGTTTTTAAACACAAACGCCGCAGCTGAGATTTTCTGATATAAGAAGTTCAACTACGACTAACTTAAACTAAAGACGTTCCTAACCTCTCAAGTAATAGCAGAGCAAGAGAAGTTAGAAATTAACAAGGTAGATTTTCTGACAAAAATACTTCAATAATCTCTCTTTCAACGAACACCTACACACTTCACTGCAAGCTGACATAAAGATCATAAAAGTAGAACATGGATAACGGAAATCTGAGATTTTGGACCAAGGCAAAAGAGGCTCATGACTTTATTACTCAAATCTCTGAAACAAAGCTCACTTGTAACATGCCTTGAACAAGAAATTGCAGCTAAGGAGGCTTGCAAACTTATTCTTAACACAATAGAAAACAGCAATCACACTAACTCCTTGTTGGCTAAAGAGGCTCAACAATTTGCTTATCACAACACAAATGAACAATACTTGAGGCAACAAATAGAAGGCACAATAGGCTCATTTTGTTCTCACTAGCACGGTTCCAAGAAACTAAATGAGCAAAGGCTCTTATTTATAGAGAAGCAGAGGAGTAGGGAACCCTAAAATCTCCTTGCTTTCACAATCTAGGGCTTGCTCAGCAAGCAAGCTTTATTACTAAATCTAGAAGGATAAAACCTACAGAAAAAGCGGGAAAGCGTAACTATTACATCTTATCTTCTTTCTATCCTCAAAGAATGGATAAGGATTATTCAAGAATAGAAAGGCGGAAAGAAAGCTTCTAGAAGAAAGCTGCTTTAAAGCTTCGATCACATCAGCTAGGAAGTTGAGATTGTGTCGGTTGGGTGCATCTATGCCATCAACGCAAAACACAGCTTTTCAAGAATATCTTGACATCTGCAATAGATCTGAAATCTTCAACCTCATTGGCCGCTTTATCAAACTTTCTTGACATTAGAAATATAGCCTATCGCCAGCCAAGCTGGACTGCATGAACAGCACTCTTATGTTTTCCTTTCATTCACTTCAGTACAATCTTCTTGTTGTATTTGTCTTTGTGCATATTCCATATCCTTTCACATTCACCCTTTGAGAGAGTAACGCTTTCAGGCCATGGGGAATGGAAAAACACCGACCATATCGGGCTTTAGACTGCAAATCAATCTGTCTGCTGACTGGATCTCCCTAGTAAGCTAGGGTTGTAATGTAATGTAGCGATTACGAACTCAAGGCTCTGAACTGATATATAGGAATTATTTGCTGCGAGGAGTCAGGAATGTCGAGGTTCTTGATTGAAGTGTTGCTGCTCTCTCAAGGCATGTAGATCGAACACCGGCTTGACATGATGCAAGTCTGTCAGCTGTTTTGATATAATTGTGAAAGAGAGCTGATTCGGACTTGAAAACATTAGGAGTGTACTCCATTTCAGAAAACTCGAAGAATGACTGTAAACTCGCCTTGGTTCAGACAAGTTTTGAACAATTTCTATTTTTAGAATGCTGATTTTTGTGCTCCAACGGACAAATTTTTGAGAATTTTTTTTGAGATATGGGTTTTGTTTAGAATATTGATACAAGACAACCCAGATTGTCTGTTTTTGAAAATTTTGAATTTTGCCTGAAAAAGCAGCAAACCCTAGATTTTGAACTTTCTTAAAAAAAACTGCGATATGGGTTTTCTTCATAAGACTGATTGGAAAGGACCCAGATGGATGAAATTTGAATGCACTGAGGTTTTCACTGACATGCAAGATAAAAGCACTTGTTGCAACTTGATGAAGTTCTTGAAAAATTCTTCAGAAGATTGAGGCAAAAAGACCCAGATGACTGAAAAATGGAAAGCCTTGGTCTTCTACTTGAAAAATTTGATCTTCTGGAACAAGAAGAATGAAAAAGCAAGGGTTTATGCTTGCTGTCTGAAAAATCTGATGTAAAACCAGCAACTATGGATTCTTGAATCACAAAAATTCTTCAAACTTGTTGCTCCAACTTTCTCCTCTGAAGGCTACCTGCAAAAATAATGAAAAATACATGAAAGAATGGTGTTAAATAGACTTAGGGTTTGATTTAGGTTTCGCTTTCTTTTTGCTTTTATTTTCAAAACCCTAAATCTCAGTCTCTTTGAATTTGGACGCCATCCTTCACTTGGCAATTTTTTTTGAAATTTTGAAAACTTCGAAAAATACTCTAAGGCATGAGAGTTTGGGCGCCCTTCTTCACCAGGGGTGCCCACTTCTTTTAGAGTTAGTCAAAATTTTAACATTTTCAACTTTCCCTCATTTTGACGTGCTACTTCGCCTCTGATTTCCCGTTGACAGATTGATCCGACAGGCGAGCTGAGAGGTTCACGACAGAGCCTGACTGATTCTGAGAAAGTAGTTCTGGAGGCACCTCCGGCGAAAGACTTCATTTCGACCTCCGAATTCATGGGAGCCTTTTCCTTCCAGGGGCGCCCATTTCTCCTAGAGATAGCCATTTTTCTGATCTTCGATTTCTTCATAAACTTCTCTCCTACAGATGATTTCATTGAATCTGGAGCTCCGGGCGTCAGATCGACTGACGGTTGAGCTCATTACAAAGCTATCGAGATTTGAAGAGGGGTCTTCTGGAACGATCTTCGCCAAAAAGTGGATTTTAGGCCTCCAAAAGTTTGGGCGCCCATCTTGGCTAGGGGCGCCCATTTCACCCAGACTTAGATTATTTTTCATCTTTCTGTTGCTCGCTTCTGAAACTTCGTTCTCAGCCTTCGTCGGACCCCCTGTTCAGCTCCTCGTATCTGATGACTGCGGACTCTGATTGACGTGCTAGATATCGCGTTTGAAAGCTGGATTAATCGTGAAGAAACTTCGTTAGACACTCTTCTGCAGATTCATCTGTTAGGGCCCTTGAAAACTTGGGCGCCTTTCTTCCCTGGGGGCGCCCACTTTGTCAACACTTAGTCAAATTTTGATATTTTTTCAAATTCTTCACTGTGTTTTCCGTGTGAATCCCTCCTGTTCGTCGCTGAATTCCAAATGACTGAGTGATCTGTTGACTGTGTCGTTGGATTCGTTGCGAGGCTGACAGGGAACTGAACAACATTGACTGGAGACTTGAAACCCTAATTTTATCATATAATGCCCCAAAAAGGTGGGCGCCTTTCTTCAACAGGGGCGCCCAAACTCAGCAGTGTTAGAAAATTTTCGTGAATTTCCAATTTTCTTTCTCGTTCTTCGTGCATGTTCATCATTTCATCTTCTGGTGAGAGTTTGAATGTTGAAACTGACGCCTGGCAGCCGGCTGACCTCCATTGATGACCTCGGAGCTCCATATATGCTTCTGAAAAGCAGAATAGACCTAGTAGGGAAAAACTGATTATTTTAAGATTCTGACTACACCAGCCTTATATGGACGCATTTTGAGCCAATCAAAATCAGTTCGGACCCTGTTGGACCAAGTTTCTATTTTTAGAAATTTTCTATATTTAGAAAATTTTGCCAGTATCCGTTTCGAGAGAAACCCAAAAAAACCCAGAAAACGTTACTAATTTTAGAAAATTTCTAAAAATAGTAGTTTTCCGAAAATTTAGGGATGAAAAACTGAGATCTAGGTTTTGTAGATTTAGCTGCTCTTAGCAGACCCAGATCGTCAGATTTTGAAAATTTAGCGTTTTAACCTCTCATGCAAGACCTGCACACCCAAATTTTGACCTTTTTGATTGATTTGACAAGACTTTTACTCATTTCTTCAAAATATCAAAGTGTAACAAAAATTTTAATTTTGGGGTACAACACATCTGAAGAATATCTCAACCCATATCCAACTGTGCCACGCAAGTATCTCAGGATATGTTTAGCTACAACAAGATGAATCTGTATCGGTTCACACATGAACTGACTAAATGCACTCACAGCATAACATATATCTGGTCTAGTGTTAACTAGATACATTAAAGACCCAATTGTTAAATTTAATGATCAGATTTAATGCACAGAAATTTAATTTAAAAATCAGACACAATACACAGCAAATACCCTGGGAAAACCCTCCTCTTGAGGGAGAAAAACCCAGCCAATAATATCTCTTATATTATTGATTCACAAATGAAAAAATCTCCTTTACAATAGAGGCTGATAAGTAAGCCAAAAAATAAGTATCAGAGACTGATGTAAGTACAGGACTAAGTGATACAAACTGCTTGAATATTTGTGCCTTATACTCAGATCTCAATCTGCACTTTACAAACTCGCACTGCTCTGAAGATGAATAAGAAGGCTAATGAATTCGATGATAAACAATGAGATAAATGAATGGATATATATACATGTATTGAGAGAGGTCGCACCTCTTCAATTATCTCCAAGTCGGCCTTCATAAGTAATATATTTTATAATCAAGAAGTCGGCCATCTATAATAAATGAAATTCCTTCATAGAGAATTGTGCCTAAGATAGAATGAGGTCGGCCTCATACAATTCTTCATTAATTGAAAATCACGCCTCTTGATGCATATAAATTAAATAGCCTCTTAGTTATTATTTAATTTAACAAATAAGGTAAGGAGATGGCTGGAAGTAATGACCGAAGCTGCATTTAAACATCAACACCAATCAGCTGTTTGTACATTGTAGGATCCACCAAGTCTGAACTAGCTGCAGCCTCCTTCAATTTATGTAGGTTGGTCTCCATGGGTGTAGACATGGATTTGCATTCCATCATACCAAACCTCTTAAGTACATCAATGGTGTACTTCCCTTGACTCAGAATCATCTCATCTGGTTTCTGCCAGACTTCTAAGCCAAGGAAGTAATGCATGAGCCCAAGGTCCTTCATCTCAAATTCAGAAGCCCACTCCTTCTTACACTCGAGAATCAAGTGATCTTCTCCAGTAAGAATCAAATCATCAACATATAAAACCAAAATCAATGCTTCACCGTTAATTACCTTAAAGTATAGATTAGAGTCAGCATCATTCTTCAAGAAGCCCAAGCTTGACAGGTAACAATCAATTCTTTTGTACCATGCACGAGGAGCCTGCTTAAGACCATACGATGCCTTCTTTAGCTTGCGAACATGAGACTCCTTCCCATGTACGTCGAACCCATCAGGTTGCTCGATGTAGACTTCTTCCTCGATCACACCATTTAGAAAAGCTGTCTTCACATCCATTTGATGAATCTTCCATCCTCTAGATGCAACAATGGCAATGATGGTCCTGACATAAGTGTAGCGAGCAACAGGAGCAAATGTTTTTTCATAATCAATTCCCTCTTTCTGTGAAAACCCACGAGCCACGAATCTTGCCTTGTACTTCTCTATGCTCCCATCAGTTGCATGCTTGATCTTGAAGAGCCATTTCGAAGATACCATAGATTTGCCTTCGGGTCTAGGAACAATGTCCCAAACATCATTCTTGAGAATTGATTGGTACTCCTTTGTCATAGCATCTTTCCAAACCTGTTGACTGGTAGCTTCTTCCACACTAGAAGGCTCAGACTCAATAATCTGACTCATCAAGGCAACATAACTGGAAAACTTATGTGGCCTTTTACTTTCTCTAAATGTACCTCTAGGAGCTGCGAACCTTTCAGCGTCTTGCATAGTTTGTCAGATTGTCTAGCCCAAAGAGGTCTCTTTCTTCTAATCACAATATCGGTAGGCCCATCAGTAGGTTCCAAGGGCTCAATTGGATCAACATCTTCCTTTGGATCGGAAGTCTCCCTCTGAATCTCAGGAGTATGGTCAACTTCCATATCTTGAGGAGGCTCATCATAGTCAATCTCCACATGAGTTCCCTTGGATCTTCTAAATGCAACATCTTCCTCGAATGTGACATCTCTACTGATTTCAATCAACTTCTGACTTGGAACATATATCCTGTAGGCTTTTGATGTCTCACTGTAGCCCACGAATATTCCCTTCTTGCCAGAAGGCTCCAACTTAGTTCTCTTCTCTTTTGGAACATGAACATAAACAGGACATCCAAAGATCCTCAAATGACTAACCTCGGGCTTCTTCCCTGTAAAGGCTTCTTTCGGAGTCATATTCTCCAAGACCTTGTGAGGACTTCTATTCTGAACATATACTGCAGTCCTAGAAGCTTCTGCCCATAAGAAGGTTTGTAGATCCTGGTCATGGATCATGGCTTTTGCTGCTTCCACGATCGTCCTGTTCTTTCTCTCTGCAACACCATTCTGTTGAGGATTATAGGGGACACATAACTCCCTCTTAATCCCAGCATCAACACAAAAATTTCGAAAGCTACTAGAGGTATATTATCCTCCATTATCATATCTGAGGATCTTGATTCTTTTACTGGAAAGATTTTCTACAAGAGCTTTGAACTCCTTGAACCTTTCTAACACTTCCTCAAACTCTTTAGTTTTCAAAAAATAAATTCAAGTCTTTCTAGAGTGATCATCAATTAAAAGAACATAATACAAGAAACCACTCGAAGAAGGAATAGACATAGGTCCACATAAATCAGAATGAATAAGGTCTAAAATACACTTAGATCTACTTTCTCTACTGTGGAAAGGAGCTTTTGAATTCTTACCCATAGCACATCCTTTGCAAGTTCTTTCATGCTCTTGATTGAACTTAGGAAGTCCCATGACCATCTTCTCCATGATAGGTAAGGCTCGGAAGTGAAGGTGAGCCAATCTTCGATGCCATAGATCACATAGGCTTGAAGAATCATGAACTAATGCTTGTAGAGGACGCGTACATAGCCTATAGAGGCTTTCATGTCTAACACCAATTACTTGAGCATCCTTGAAACTGGAATTTTCCATCCACACAAGAACTTTGCCTTTGGAGAAGGCAACTTGATATCCTTTATCTTCTAGAGCTGAAATGGAGATGAGATTGCGCTTGATTCCTGGAACATAAAGAACATCCCTCAACTGAAGTGTAATGCCGGAATCCAAATGAAGAGTAGAGGTCCCAATCCCTTTCACAAAGTAGCTAGCATCATCTCCAATAATAACTTGTTCAGAAGAATCTTTCTCCACCAAACTTGATAAGTGCTCCTTAAATCCGGTGATGTATCGAGAAGCACCACTGTCAATCAGCCAAGTGTTGGTATCTGTAGGTACATTGCTTGACAATGCTGAATAGAACAAGTATTCACATGAATCCTTCTGCGAAGAAGCATCATCAACATCTGCAACGGTGGCTTGTTGCTTAGGTCTAGTTGGACAATGTTTAGCAAAGTGACCAAACTTATCACACCTAAAGCATTGAATCTTGGACATGTCTCTCTTCTTCTTGGAGGCAGGTGCATCATCATTTCCCTTATCTCGATTCCTCTTGAAGAACCCTTTCCTTCCATCTTTTCCTTTCTTCTTTGAAGCATGGGAGGCGAGAACATGAATATCTTCATTGTTTGAACTTTGACCAACGCCTCTAGCCACCAACCTTGATTCTTCTTGAATGCAGTCTGCCCTTAGACGATCGAACTTAGGCAATTTTGATCTTGCACTGATTCCCTGAATTAAGGATTCCCAAGACAAAGGAAGACCATTGAGAGCAAGCATAGTCAGGTCTTTGTCATCAACCATATGCCTTGTCATCAACCATATGCCCAATTGTCGAGAGCTGATTCTCCTTTTGCTATCTTCACATGGTGTAGTTGTTGCTTCAGTGCAAGTGCTCAGTTGGTATTGTTGATTTCGTACATTTCTTCCAATGTTTTAAACATGTCTCTTGCCGTCTTCAACTTAGAGACAATAGGAACGATATGATCCTTAACAGAATCAACCAATATTTTCATTGCCTTGATATCTTTCTTCACCCACTGCAACTTCTCTTCTTCCTCCTCAGGTTCAGGAACACTGGACTCCACAAACTCACCCAAGTCATTTTCACGCAAGGTAAGCATGATCCTAAATCTCCATGATGTGAAGTTTGATGCTCCCTCGAGTCTATCCTCAATCTTCAAACCGTTCACCATCTTGACAAAGGTAGAGATAGAGAAGAAAATGTAAAGAAGAGAATAGAGTATTGCTGTATAAAC
Source organism: Sequoia sempervirens (assembly GCA_007258455.2). Lineage (NCBI taxonomy): Eukaryota > Viridiplantae > Streptophyta > Pinopsida > Cupressales > Cupressaceae > Sequoia > Sequoia sempervirens. Next base: position 90,445 of record VDFB02138691.1, read on the forward strand.
AAATCTGATCACGATCTCGTCAAACCCGCTCTGATACCATGTTAGATTTTAGTGATCAGATTAAAGCACAAAAATTAATTCAAAATCAGACACAATTAACACAACAAATACCCTGGGAAAACCCTCCTCTTGAGGGAGAAAAACCCAGCAACAATATATCACTTATATATTGAATTTCAACAAAGAAAGTCTCCTTTTACAATAGGCCAAATATGAGCACCAAAGAAGGATGCAACACAGCCAACTCAAGATAACAATTTGCTGATACAAAATACAGCCTCAATAGATATCGAACTGCCTTGAAGAACTCACACTTGATGAAGGATAATCAATAAGCGATCTGAAACTAATAACTGGAACTTCTGCTCTTGAATTGAACTCGCATATGAAGAACACGAACTGAATGAATGAATAACAAATGGACGAATCAGTGAGAATATATACAAATGATTAGAAGAGACGCATCCCTTCTAATTGATGATGTCGGCCTCCATTAAAAGTTGTGACTTTTAAATGCATGATGTCGGCTTTAAGAAATTACATCTCTTCATGGAAGTCGGCCTCAATAAACAAATCATAATCCTTCTTAACAAATGAAGTCGTCCTTAAATAAATTGCATCTTCTTAAGAATACATGCCTCTTCATTAAATCGCAATATATATATAAATTAGATAGTCAAAGACTATCATCTAATTTATTCAAATATGTAAGGTAGATCGGCTGGAAGACAAGACCGACGCTGGTATGAACATCAACAACAGCAAATGTTGAAGACATTGAAATTCTACTATGGCCGATCCCCTTTATCCCCCAAAGTTAAAGAATATAAAAGAAACAATAAAATGCAGCGATCATGCTTTGAAAAGGCATTACGAGTAAATGAAAGAAGCCACAATTATTTTAAATGGCAGTGTTCAAAGTAATAGAGGCAACGACTTAATGAAGGAGGTCGATCCTCATAAAAATCATGGATTTAAAACTTATTTGAATGCATTCAAACATAAAAGTGGGACACAATTATGATTAAAGAACATTAAAAATAAAAAAGGAATTAAACTAAAACAGGTCGACTCATTATGATTAGAAAGAATGTTAGAAATATAAGGACACCTCCCTTGGTAAAAGATGCCTATTCATAAGAGGCGCCTATCTTGGGAAAAACATGTGGTATAAATAGAAGATAAAAGTGGAAGCTAAAGAACAAGCCATCTAAGGAATAATTTTTGAGTTCAAAAGCAGATAAAAAAAAAGAAAAAAGAAATGAATTTTGATAAAGCAGCAGATTGGGAAAAGGAATAAATTTTAAGAGATCTATTGGATTAAGTATTATTGCCAAGAATATATTTGGGAAGTAAGTATATATATACATATATATAAATATATATTTATATAAAGTGATTATTGGAAGATTGAAATTAAGTAGAAATAAATTTTATATATATATTGAAATGAGAGATAAAAAAACGAGATTGCTCTTGAATTAAAAATCTGTCATTCACATTACTCAAAAAAAAAAAATATAATATTGCCTTTATAAGGCCATTATTCCCGTATAAAACTAGTTACGGGAATATATCTTCCAAAACCAATTTTATTTATTAAATTAACATTAGCATGTTAATTTATTTATTTAACTATTTTATGTCATGTACTAAATTCTAACAACCCCCCCTTAGTACTGACATAGAGGAAAACTAGAAATTAGTACACATATTCTTCGTCACTTTGATGTGGAATTTCTTCATCACTTGAAGTGTGGTCCTTTCCTTCAATTATCAAAGCATTATCTTGCAACTTTCCATGAAGAAGATCCCGTGCTCTCTGTTTGGAATTTAGTACTACATGCCTTGTCTTTTTACAATAGAAACATATGCCACTTGCATGTTTGAACTTTGTCATATGTTTGGATTTTTTGTAAGAAGTGCTAGCTTTGTTTTGTGCAGTCAATGCAACTTCTTCTTTTGAAACATGTTTGTTTCTTTCATCAAGCAATGTGGATATAATACTTTTCTGACTTGGATTGATTTTGCTTAAAGTGAATACCTTGTGAGTCATACTATTTGGCATACTATTTAAAAGTATGGCTTTAGCATCTTTTTCCTTTATTTCTTCATTTATACCAGCCAACTGATTTATCAAGGAACGAAATTTACTGATGTGAGACACTATATCTTCACCTTCTTCCATTTTCAAACCATACAATTTTTGTTTTATAGTTATTTCTGCACTATCAGCTTTTGATCCAAACAAAGTATTTAATGTTTCCTAGATGTCCTTAGAAGATTTTTTAAAATCTACATGATGCAAATAAGTTTTAGATAAATCGAGACCAATTATAGCCAATGCTTTCTTATCTTTTACCTTCCATTTTTGAAGTTCATCTGTATCTGTTGGCTTTGGCACTATACCATCGACAATTTCTCAGAGATTTCTTTCAATTAACAATAATTGTATCTGTATTTGCCAACCGCGAAAATCATTTCCATCAAACTTTTCATAAAGGCTAATTTATCCATTTTGTGTTGAATAAAATGCGTCCTTAAATATTCAAAAATAAAAGGAAAAACTTGTAAAGAAATAAATTCTTCCTTTTGTGCCCTAAACGCCTCTTTTCACCTTATTCGCTTTATGCAACGACACTCTAATATCCTCCTTTATATTCAACATCACAAATGCCACCCTCCTATTTTCAAGAACAGTTTTGAATTTTAACTGTACATAAATTCACATGAGTGATTGGCGTATCCTACATCACAAGGACACCTCTTGATGTTTCAAATGTTTCTTGTCCTCTTTTCTCCGCCTTTTGCAGCATATATGAGTATTGGCTACGGTGACGGCATCCACAAAGGCAATACGGACTTGGAAAGAAACATTCCGCCTGAATAACGATTGATGCACAGTTAGACGTCCAATAGTGTCCCGATATCAGGTTGGCACTGTAGACGAAATGAGAACGATCTACGAAAATGAATGGAGTCTAGCGCTTCAAGAGTGTATTTCAATGAAAGTCCCGTTCTACACATGAGAAGAGCGATGCTAGCAATACAAACTACATTCATTACAAAGCCCTAAAACAAGCACGAATCCTTCAAATTTTCAACATCCTATTGGTTTATGAAATAAACACACTTCTGCAATAGATTGGGGGATAAAAATTTTAAATTTTAAATTTTTGGAATGGAAATGATGAACAGAGTGAAGTGTTAAACAATGGAAAGAATGAACACGGTGGAGAGAAAGAGACGAAATGCAGATGAATGATGGGAGTCAAAAAGGGTTTTGCACATGGTCCACATTGCTCACTTGTTGATGAATGCAAGAATGGTGGATGGACATCAATGGCTGTTACACGTGGTCTGCACTACTTGGCCCTTGAATGAACCGCTTTGGATGAAGACAAACGAATGGAAGGCAAATAGAGAGGTCAAGCAAACCTACTCTGATACCATATTGAAATAAGAGAGAAAAAAACGAGATTGCTCTCGAATTAAAAATCTGTCATTCACATTACTCAAAAAAAATAAAAATTTACATAATATTGCCTTTATAAGGCCATTATTCTCGTATAAAACTAGTTACGGGAATATAACTTCCAAAACCAATTTTATTTATTAAATTAACATTAGCATGTTAATTTATTTATTTAACTATTTTGAGTCATGTACTAAATTCTAACAATATATATATATACGATCATGCAATAACTATATATATATATATACGATCATGCAATAACTATGCTCCACGGAGTTTCGGGGACGGTAATGACGGAACGTGTTTCCGGTACGGGGGTACTTTTGGGCCATTTTTTGGGGGACAACAAGGGACAACTGTTAAAATAAATAGGGAAATTTTGAAAAATATAGAGAAATTTCAAATATTCATATCATAACATTGATAAAGCATTCATCATAGACATTGTAAAAGATTAATACATAACATTAGACTTGAATTGAGATTTCACATGAGAATTGACAAACAAATTAAAGGAATTCAAATGCTTTCATTGTGAATGTACATACGTTTTATATAATAATTATAAAAAAATGGCCAAAGGCTCCAAGTTTCAACTATAAAATGACAAAAACATAGAAAATGTATGACTCCAAGTTAAATGGGCCTTTTGCATAGGTTTTGAGGACTTCGGAAGGACATTCAAATGAGTTTGAAGTTGTTGGCTTTGCTACACTCCCACTATCTGAAGAACCCCTAGTGCTGCCATACTTCTATGGGTTCTACTTCTAGGTTTACTTTTGTTACACCCCGTCTCTTAGTTATAGGGTTACTTTTACCTTGTAAGTAAATATGATGATAAATGTTTATCATGACTTTGATATGTTTAAATAGTGAATGAAATACTGAATATGTATTATGATGTTATTGCTTTTGAAGGTATGATTATGTTTTATACTGATAAGAAATGCAAATGAAAGAATATGTATTGCGATATGAATGCTTTAATGCTTTGATGATGCAAATGATTTATGATGCTAATGGATTTTATGTGAACGGCTAACTACCTATGTGATGTACTAAGCTAAATGTAGGAACAGGTTCAAACCTTCAAAAGAGAGGGGGAGTATCACTCAGGAGAGGAGCTTGGTTTGGTAATCCTTAATGAGCCTAACTGAGCATTCATACACTCACACCCTAGTATGGTCTAGTCGAGTTAGTTCGTGAAATCAGGTAGATAACCTTCGGTTATGGTTTAGGGGTGATTTGTTGTGGTATGTGGTTTTAGCCTTTGAATGTTCCTATTTGGAGTTATGCGATTGAGTCTTTATGTTGAATAGTAGTTCTTCTTTATGTCTTCATACTCATATGTGAGTCGATGGGGTATATACATAGAATGTATATACATGTGTATATGTATGTGTCTGCAACAACTCATACATATGAGTATGTGTGTGCATGGGTGTATGTAGGTAGACGTACCTACGCATGCTCATGAACAAATAACCCATGTATATGAGAATGTCGATTGGATAATTAAGATCATATATACAATTTGAGTATATACATCAATCAAAGTGTATGTGATTTAAATATGATTATTGAAATAACGATATATATATATTGGATTGAATATATGGTGAACTGATTATTATCATATGATAATCGATGGATATAAATTGATTCATATGAATTGATAGAATTATATCGATTGCCATTGAAGCTATGTTATTAATGCCTTGCATATAACATGGCGCAACTTTAAAGTGCTGTCTTTAAAAGCATATTGTTAAAGTTATTGTTGTGTACCATTATATGCCACCAAAGGCTAAATCAATGACCAAGTGAGGCAGCATATGAAGCAAAGAGAGGGCGAATTGAATGCTGACTTTGTCCTCCACTTTATAAGGGCGCTAAACATAATGTGGCGCCAAGGTCCATATGGTATTTAGAACTCTGTTTAAACTCCATTACTAACATGGCAGCAGCCAAAGAAGTTGACTTAGTCTCTTGGCTGGCTGGCCAAAACAAGTCGCTATATTATGGGAACTTAAGCTTGCATTTTGCAGTGTTATTCTTTCTGTCCCCTATAACATGTCGACTCAGCCATTTAGTTGGAGAGGACTGTTATGTGTTGCAAACCTGTAAGTTAGTTTGATGAGTCATTGCATGAGGATAGAAAGGTGGTAGAAATATTAACTTGTTTGTAGCCTTCGGTTGCTCACAATTTAGTATAAATAGAGGTGCTCATTCTACCAATTGCTACACTTATCAATTTGATTTCCTTTTGTTATTCTGCTGCATTTTTTGTACAAAAGAGTTTAGAGAGCTTTGCTAGTGAGTGAGAATTATTTTGGTGAAGTTGCAATTATTGAGAGTTCTTTAATAGAGGCTAGTTTGGCGATAGGATTGATCTTAGAAGGAGCAAGCATACTTTTCGAGAAGTGGAACTTGGGATATCAATGTGTTCATTGGAGCTAAAGTCCAGGCATACTGATTTCTATAACTCTACTCTTTCATATATTAGGTTATTCGTTTATGTTTGTCATGATTGTGAAAAGAGTGTTACCAATGCTTGTTTGAGATTGTATGATACTTGGTTGAAGTTTTGATAGATGAAACCCTCTTTGATTAGCACATACTAAGGTATTATATTGAATAGTGTTGTTATACTGTATTTAAAACTATGATAGGTGGTTAAGGCTATATATATGTTACATAGGTCATGTAGAATGGAAAACGACAGTATGTCGAAGTACTACTTTGGAATTGTTAGGTTTTTGAGCAAACCTTAATGGTAATTCATAACTCCTTGGAGGAAGAGGAGTAATCTATTCCTAGGGTTAGGATTTATATTTTAGTATGATTATTTGATAGTCATCATAGGGTTGAATAACGTACTTTCTAATTATGCTAATATATAATAATGTGCGGGTAAATATATTGCCTTATTGGAAGAAAGATTGATTATGAACTAGAAGCTTAATAGGTTAACTCAAAGATATCTATAAGAAGTAAAGAATGATTATAATGGAAAGTTTATGTGATTTGCATGTTTGTGGGGGTTGATAACTGTAACCAACTAGAGTCAACTAGAGAAGATTATTATATCAAGGTCAAATATATGATAATGATACTATACTATTAATGCCATTTGTGTTGTATGTCAACCACAGTAGCGAGACTCGCCAACACTTGCTTGGACTCCGTGAGTCCTGAGTCGAGTCACCCCAGCCGAGTCTGGGGGACTCGGACTTGGACTTAGCCGAGTTCGGATGAGTCCTGGTGAGACTTGTCGGACTTGCCGAGTCCGAGCGAGTCCCATCAGGCAGACTCGTGCAGAGGCAGGTTTGAAAAGTGCAAAAATTACATAAAATTTAAAGTTAAAACTTGTTTTTTTTTTACTTAGTGTGAATGCAAAATGATGTACGCCATGAAGGTTTGTATGGTTTTGGAGGTCTTAATGTGGGCTTGGTGGTGGGGGCTCCGCCCCTTGACCCCGCCCCTTGACCCCACCCTGTATCGCGAGGGAGCGCACCCATGGTGCTGCCCTGGGACCCTACGAGGGGCGTTGCCCCTTGACGTCATTGGGGGTGCTGCCCCCAGATGCCCGCAAGGGGCATTGCCCCTTGACCCCGATGGGGGTGTTGCCCCTAGACCCCCACAAGGGGCGCTGCCCCTTAACCCCCTTAAGGGGCGTTGCCCCTTGCTCCCACTAGGGGCGCTGCCCCCAGACCTTAGCAAGGGGCATTGCTCCTTGGCCACACTGGGGGAACTGCCCCTAGGCCCCCACAAAGGGCATTGCCCCTCAACCCCATTGGGGAAATTGCCCTCAAACTTGAGATTATGGTTGTTGCATCATCTGGGACCTATCTAGACACTTAAGCAATATTGTATAGATATGAGTTAATGGGAAGGTTATGCGTGGGATTAGGATAATCCATGAGAAAGGGGATAGCTTTCAAATAGAATACTAATGGTCAATACAAATCAAGCAATTAAATGTAGTGAAATAGATAACTTCACTCGAAGTTACTGGGTGATGAATTTTTGGTCAAAGTAGTGTAGTTAGCCACTGTCTACACTGTTAGTTCACTGTGCGATCCAATTTATATTCTAGGCTAGGGTAATCATGTATGAGGTAGTAGACATTTGTAATGTTCCCTTTTTAGCTAGCATCAAAGTTTTGAGGATTAGCCTATCATCAGGTCCTCGTAGGCTAATTTTGGTGATTAGAGGGTCTTGTGGGGGAGTTAATTGGTTCTTAGATGGCAATTGACAGTGTTTCTTCTCCAGTTCCTTGGCATATTCAGAGGGGATTCTTCTTCTTGGGTTTTTGGCTCCGTTTATATACACTTACTATTTTTAGTAAGTCAGTGGGACATTGGGGGCCAACCTTACTATTTATAGTAAGGCATCTAGATGAGTAGTATGAGTAGTGGGTTAGCCTATGGTGTTGGAAGAATTAATTGGCGATGAATATTTATGAGTTATGGTATATTAATTATTATTAAAGTGCTTACTTTAATAATAATTAAATTATAAAAGGTGATTATCATTAATGACTTATTGACTTTATAATATAAAGTTATTTAATAACATAAAGTCTAGTTATTAATGTCTTTGAGATGGACACCCACTTAGTGAATTAAATCATGGCAACAAAAGCAAATATCATTTAATATATTAAATGGATTAAAGTGCCTCAAAAATCATGCCTTTTTGAGGAGAAGTATAAAAAGCATTCAAAAAGCAAATTGATGATTCATTATTATGGATACTTGTGAAGATTTCAAGGGTTTTGTGTGGAGGAGAAACTAGGGTTTCTTGCTGCTGTAAATCAATCGTGAAGAACGTTAATTCTTCCAGATTAAGCATTCTACAGGTGTGAAATACCACCCAAGGTCTGCTCTTTAGGTGGCTGCTTTCGGGAGTCACATTTGTGCTTCATTGATTTACAGGAGAGATTAAAAAATAAGGGTTTATAGAGTTTCAAGATCAGAAGTTGTAATCCGGGTATGATCAATCTTATTGTAAATTCAAAGCAATAATTAATTAGAGTTATCATTTGATAGTTTGGCTTTCAACATTTCTCTATTTGCATTTGTTTTGTATTTTATGCATTTCCTGGCAAATATTTTTTAATTTGTCCTTGTGGTCCCGTCCATACCCTTTTTTTTTAATTTAAAAATGTGTTCTTTTACAAAAAATAAAGTAAGATGTTGCTGGGCCATAGGGGAAGGATAGGATTTACGAATGTATTTTTCTTTCTTTGGATGGAGTGCAAACTACCTTCTGCAATGAGAAAGGATGTCTGTGGTTCATTCACTAAGTCCTCTATTGAGAATTAAAATGGATTCATCTCCATTAATAACATGGCAACCAAGACCAAGTCCCCATAGATCTGCAGCTTCTTGGTGCCTCTTCTAGGGAAACTTAAGACCCTATAAGAGGGCCATAACTTGCATTATATTCTTTGTGACCTCAATTATATTCTGTAAAGGATTATAATCATTTCTCAGTTTGAGACTTTTCCATGATCTTAATGTTCTCTTTGATTTATCATGTCTGTCTCTAACCTGTAGTCATCTTATTGAATTTTTTTGTGTTTACTCTTTGTTTGGAAAAGAATTAAAGCTATAAGTTGAAGGTAAGAATCATTACTTAAGGAAGTTTAGTTATAACTTTTGTGTCAATTGTTTAAACTTAAAATATTCATAAGACACTATTTTCTATACAATATTATTTCATATATTACATATTTAAGTGGGCAACAGTGCAGCTTAGTGTTTATCCAATTTGAATCCTAAATAGCTTTCCTACTAAATATGTTTACTATTTAGAAATTTGCAAACAGTAATATATATTATCAGTTAGAGAATAAATTTTGAAGTTTTCTTACATCTTAGATGGAGAGTGAAATAGGTCCATTTGCTCCTTTTGTACTCAGTTCAATGCAATAGATACCTTGTCTCTTTAAGTCATCAAAAAATGCTTTCTTATACTTATCACTGAATCGTCATTATGTGTCACCACTGCAGCTAAGTTTGCTAACATTAATAGATATATGTTCCTTGTTTGAGTTCAATCTTTCCATTTTTTCATTAATGTTGACATGGACACATGCGAGGATGTTTAATATTAAATGAAGAACATTGTATTGAGTTCGTTCTTTTCCTTCGTTATTTAATGTCTAGTTACACAAGACTACTAATATGCTTGCAACTAAAATTGTTCTATTGAAACCTGCAGTTGATTGAGTGCCCATCAATCTATGAGATGATGACTAATATTGAATTTAAATGGAAGAAGTTGCCACAAATACAAATTTGGTGCAAAAAATATACAAATGCAGGGGAACCTTCTGTTGAACTTGAATCATTCAATCCCAAAGAAAGTATTTTTATTTTTCAAGAAGCATTGAAGGGTAACGAGGTACACTTCACTGACTTTTTTACATTGTTTATGGATAAATTTGCATTTTTCAAGATGATGCACTTGCATAATTTTTTCTTTATTTATCCTTCCTATCTTCATATCCAAGATAAAACTTACTGTGTAATTTTGTTTCGACTAACTATAATTTTATGTTTTTTAAATGTGTTTTCCAATATCAGATTGGTTGGTCATGGCCTTAAAATTACGCTTGATAATGTTGTTAGTGTCTATGATACAATCTTTCCTTTTGGCTTTTGATTTCTTTCATCATGTGAAATCATGTAAAATATGAAGTTTTATCACACATAAAATTGCCAAGCTTTCATATTTAATTCATTCTTCAAGATGTATATTGGAAGGGTGTGGTATAATAGATTTCATTGTTTAATAGCACCATGATGTTCTAATAAAAAATATTTTTGATTACTTACTTTTGTTTGTTTTCTCACTTTGCCTCACATACTAGTTTTAAGTTACAGGTTTTATCATACTGAGTAACTGACCAACACAGAATTATATGATTGCATCTCTCACTTGTATGCTAGTTTCATTGTTAGCTAATATTGGCATAATCTTTGTTGTTCAGTAACGACTAATGTGAGTGATATGCTATTTATGAAGCAAAATAAGGATGGTTTCGTTGTCCATAACTGACTAGTGGAGGCATTCCTTTTAGTAGTCCAACTGGCAAGTCTGTATACTTTTAATGTGAACCCACCCTAGCTGATAAGATAAACAAAAAGGTATATAACTTAACTACCGTACGAAAATTGCAAGGATGTATAACATGTCATGGACCTTACTCAACCCTTTGTTTTAATATGAGAAGTAATATTGTGAATTAAGCATTCAAATTACTCAGCTACATCTGTTTGCTTGATATCTCAGTATTTATCCTTCTAGGCTGTCATATTGTTTAAAACTTAATAATTCTGTAATGCAACAAAGTTTTTTAAGCAGAGGAAAAAACCCTATATTCACTGCATACGCATTTTTTCTTTCTAGGTTCAATATCTTAGCAGGGATTTATATTAGAAAGAATTTATTTCTATGAATATACTTACAAGTTCTGTTACAAACCTGACTACATTTGCCTATTTTTTTAATATTGTGTATGCATCATAAGAATTTGACATAATCTATAGATGCTTGTTTGCATTATCTATTTTAGTCAAGCATGAAGTAGAACCCAACATTACAAAACTTATGCAAATAGTATCACCATATTGTTGCTTGTGCAATGAGAGAATGACAGCAAAATTGTTCTTGAAATAAAGACTTTCTATGGACACTTGTTTTCTATACTTACATAGAGGAACATATCTGAAATTTGATGTAAATTTATTGTTATGTCTGCATCCAAATTCTGTGTGCATGTGTGTAGAGGTAGAAAGGACGGTTGCATTGGGAGGCTTGTCAAAATTTTCCTTAACTAGTTTAGTTTACATTAAGAATTCATTCAATCAGTATTGATATATCAATAAAATTTATGTTCTACATCTTCATTTGTACAAACTCAGAAATGATTTGGTAGATAAAATAAAAGATGAAATTATGACATGAATTAAGATTGGACAAGTTTATTTGGTCAGAACACTTCTTGACATTATTGTGATTGACTCCATAGTCCATATATAGCATGCTTATGCAAGTTTGTCTAATTTGGCAGCTGACATATAATGGTAGGTCAATACCTTTACCATTCAATATGGATATATTTAAATGGTCAGACGAAACTCGCCGAATTCTGGATACAGCACAACTACCAGAAGGAATTAAATTCTACAATATATTTGGCACAACACATGAGACACCTTTTAGTGTATGGTATGCAGTATGCACTTCTCCTTGCAATCCATACACTGATATTCTAAAAGAAAGAATGGTTTTGATAAGCAATATGATTTAAATATTTTTTGGGTGTATGTTGTAGCTATGGAACAGAGACTTCCCCGATTGGCAGCTTGCAAGAAATTTGCAACTCAAAGGTATAAGTCATTTTCAAAGTCATAGAAACTTTGAGACATTAATGCATGAGGTAAAAGAATGTATATGCAATTTTCATATTTCACACTTATTGTAAAATCATGATCAAAATTCAAATGATTTGTTTTTGCTATTGCTTATCCACGCTCTCACACTTCTTTTCCTAAAAACATTTTTCTTGTAGTTGAATCACTAGCCAAATGTTCTTTTCATAGGTGCTTTCATGCTTCTGTTATGATACTTTGTGGTGTGTCACAATTTAACAGTATATCGTTCAGTCTTTAGTTATGTAAACATCTTTTAAAGAGCTCATATGGCAATGCTAGAAGTGCCAAGATTTTTCCTTAATTTTCTTAAATCTAGGAGACATGGTTGATTTCCAAATTTTCTGTGATTCATACCATTACCAATGTAAAATTTTCTTATACATGGAACACTTAACCATTAAGATTGTTGTCCATTATGCTAGTCACTTCTTCAAGTGCAGGAATTTCAGAGATATAGGTGTCATTGGTGATGCTTAAAGTTTTAACATGAATTTTTATGTTCATCTTGGAACAATAACATACCAACTTAGTTAGTCTTGTAGAAATTATTTGCTAATGAGATACACCACTAATAAGACATGTAGAAATGGAATGGATTTGCATATAATTAAGGACAGAATTTTGAATTAAGTGAACCATGCCAAGTTTGTTAAGATGGTGTAAGTTTTTTCTGTTTAGATTCATGTTGGGTTCCTGGTTGCAAATTTTTTCTTGTTGATTGTGCCATTTATTGTTTGAGACAAAACCCATCAAATTACAACCAATGTGACACTTATTTGGAAATTTCACATACTTAATTTCATTTAGAAATTATAGGATAGGCAAACATATATGATGATCCCTAGAAATGTATTCTATTGTTCACCTTTTTCGTATACCTTGTTAGTGTTTTAATTTGCACCTTTTGCTACAACACAATTTCTTCGAATTTGTAGAAGAAGCTCCTTTTTAAAGAGTGAAGGAAATGATATATATTATTCTACAAAGATTAAAAAAAACTAGAACTATCAAGGTTTCTTTAGGTTTGTGGTGTACACAAACTTGAAGGAAACCCTATCTTTTTGTTCTTAGGTTAAAGTGCAAGGCTATTGAACACTTTGCACTAAATGAGATTTTATGTTTTTGCCTAACGTGGAAAACTTAAATGACAAGCATGGGTCTAACACAACTATTGAATTGATTTGAACAAAAGATGCACAATTTAGTAAAAGGAATTGAGGAACTACATACAAAACCACAATCACCAACTTTATAGAAACTTGCAATACAAAACCAACAAATTTAATAGAGCAATTTTATTAACCTAAGCATACATGTAAAATATTTCAAAGACTTTGGACAAAATTTTGTAGCAATGAATAGGCCTACTAAATTCTATTGAAAATCCAAGTGTAAATGGCACTTATTTATAAGTTTTTATATGATTTTGTATGAAAAATAAATAACAAGCTAATTCAATCAATATGCTATCAATAATTTGCCTGCACATAGAGCGAACCCAAAATACAAATTTGTCTCAAAATATGTCAACTAAAATTAGAAAACTTTTAAATTCCTTTCTAATAAGGATAACTATAATTAAAAAGTTTGACCTTTTAGAAGGTCATCTAAAAATAAAATAGCCATGAATAAATAATGTAGAAGCTCCCCCAATATAGTTGCTCCGAAAATGGAAGAAATCACAAAAAGTAGATCTAGCTGAAAATAGTGGTAGCTAAAAATAGCTACTCTAGACCACCCTTGGATGAACATGGCACATCAGCAATTGTGGCATCCTATGAATCTAGCACCCTTTGAAACCTAATGATCATGCTTAAATGAAATAACTGAAATAAATCCTGCCCTATTATTTTGTCTTAGGAATGAGTAGAAGACATAGAAATGTTTTTTTCTCCCACAAACAAGGTTTAAAATTTAATTAAATATCAACTAAACTAGACACAAAAAATGCTTATTGGCTAAAACCAGAGAATGACAAATCTACATACACAATGAAACGGTGAGATTTTGAAATATTTGATATATTAACATTAAAGAGATGAAATCTCTTTATAGAGAAATTACAAAGTTGCTAAATTACAGAGTTTCTAAAAAGAAACTGAAGTAAAGAGAAGATGCAAACTTATCTAATATTTTACAATAAAATACATTATATTGACCATTAAATAATTACTAAATATTATTTTAATACACAAAAAATAGGATAAGTGAACTACTTGTCACATATACAAATTACAAACAATTCAAGATTTCATAGATTGTCATTGAATAACTTAGATTCATGCAAAGCTCATAGTGTTAATCATAGTCTAAAAACTTAGACTCAACAATAATTCAGTTGACACAATTTTTTGAAAAAGTTGGAGAAATCCTTGGCAAACTTGACAAATTTATTGAACATTGAAAATAAATTAATTATTAAAAATATGCATATTATAGAATTTATGAACCATATTATTGATTTCATTCATATAAAGATCAAAAATAAATTTCAATACAGTTCATAGACCAAAAACTGAGTTCAAAGTTTCAATACATATAAAATTCCAGTTTCAATATCAATAACAATTACAAATCATAAGTTTCTTCTATAATTAAAGCTCAAAAAAGTCTGCTACTATTGTGCGGGTGTTGTGGAAGTGGATGGAATAGTTGTAGTATGCTCAATAGGAGCCTCAAGTATGGGACCAAGTTGTGTATGTGGCAAGCCTGCCCCTGATGACTTTCCAAAATCATCTTATGAAGCCTCACATGCTGCCATATTTGCTTGCCATTTAGCTTCATACTTCTCCAAATGAATGATCTCATCAGTAGTAAATAGTGTATTCACATCCTTAGCAACCCAATCTAAATATGGAATAATGTCATTGAGGTCAAGCGCATGATGTGCATCTTATCCCTATACTTTCTTTTTGTGCAGTCAAAGGTTCTATCACATAAACACAAGGTTGCTCAAGTGCTTTGGAGTCCATTTGTTTCACTTTTTATGTGAATGGCTTCAAAAATGTTGCAATTGCACTCCCAACCAGAAGCACTATAGGGCTAGGATAAAATGTGGATGACGAAATTTTAAAGATTAGGTGATGTGGCACCAAAATCTTTCCACCACAAGCTTGCAAGCTCAACATTTATAACTTTGTAAGAAGTAAATTTTTTAGTAAACTTAAAAGTTAAAATAAATTGTAAACTTAAACATAATGTTTATTGTACCTGGTTGTAGAGCCTTTCCCCTATAAACGTATAAATTTGAAGAAATATTGCTCCTTCCACCCACTTATAACTCTATAACTCATTATGTGTGTGGTCTCAAAGGTTGTCATTAGGGATCAACCTCTCAATACACATATTGAGGCCAAGCATAACCTCTACATCTACTTTAAATTAAGGGGAGGAGAAATACTTGGGGTACAAATAGTAGGCAGCAACATGAATATGTATGTGGAGTTGTCAATTCCACCTTTGATATGTAATGTGCCATATGGGTTCATATTTGGTTTTATTTGACCCATACAATGCTGAATTGTGTCTTTGGCCCTCTCTATGACCTCATATAGATAGGTTGTTTATTCCCATCCATGAATTGTAGAACACTAACCAACAATTCTAATACCTAAAACATGAGAGTGAATGAAAAGTCAATCATAAATTAAAAAATAATTAAAATCAACAAATTAAAATATCAAAATTAAAAAAAAAAACTTATAACATTGTAAAATATTTTAAAAAAGAGAAAATTTTGATAAAAAAATTACCTTGATGATCTCCTCCATGATCTTGAAAAATGTATCATAAAATATGGTCTTCACAACCGTCTGTGCTTCAGCCTTCCTACAGTAAAGGCTCTCCTACCACTTTTTGCTCACAAACTTGTGCTTCATGTTGGGCAATGTAGTTGCTAAATGTTGCAAGGTAAGAAAATTAGTGTCCAAGTGTGTGACTCCTAAATTTATGAACTCCTTACCATTATGGTGCTCTCATGAGATCTAGGATTCATGTGTGATTGTAGATATATTTGGTAATATTCCTTGCATCTTCCATTACATTTTTCACCCAGCTTAATTTCCCTATGTTCTTGAAGAGAAGGTCAAGGCAATGGGAGGCACAAGGGCCCCAAAACAATGTAGGGTGCCCTATCTCTAGTAGTCTATCAACTGCCACATATGCAAATGCATTGCCTATAACTATCTAGGTAACATTATCCACTTCCACCTCCATCACCACCTCATCCAACAATATCGACAAGGTCTTGGGATTTTTCACTTCACTAAAGGCGTCAACTGGCTTCATTAATACCAACTGCCCTTCTAAAGCCGCTAAAAACTTAATGAGTGTCCTATTCTCGCCATTTTTCCACCCATTAGATAAAATGATGCACCATTTTTTTCCAAATCTGTTTTTATTGCTCTACTAGCTTATATGTGTTTCAGACCTCATCCTCCAATAATGGGCCATTGAATTCATAATTTCTTGGATCCTTGAACCCCTTAACTGCCATAGTCAATGTGGTAACCATCTTCTTCCAATAATGACTTGAATCAATATTAAAGGGAATACTTTGTAGTGCTAAAATTTGGCACATTGCAACTTCACCTCATGATGCAATTCTCTATTCTATGTAATGCCTTTCAATGAAGGTTTCTCACCAGGAGTGTTACAGGGAACACAAAAATCAAAACCATTGCTGTCCACATCGCTTAATCCTTGCATTTTTGGCCTAATGGAAGAAGAGCCTTCCATATTTCCCCTAATGGTTGACTCTATAGAATTGTGAAATGTGAGTGAGGCTCCCATCGCCTTTGTTGTTCTCTTTTCCACCCTTTTTTTTTGCTCATGTTTGTAAGGAAAGATCTTGAATCATTTTAAACCTCCAGATTTGCTATTGTACATGACATAACATCTCGGCAAGGGATCCATGCAAGGTAATAATTTCAAATGATTTATACCTCCTCTCATATGCTTAGTGCAATGGATGCAAATAATCCTTGCCTTTCTTAGACGTATCCCGTGTTTCCAACAAGGGTTCTCAGGCTTGCCACCCTTTGTTCTTGTCATGGATTCCATATTCTTTTTTAGAAAAATGGAAATAAAACTTGCCAAAAAAAGAGATAACAGAAAACAAGAATTAATAGTGATGACGTAGCCCATGAATCATGACAACTATTTTCTAAATTTTTAATGATTGTCACCAGCCCATGACAGTCATTTCTAATTACTTGGGACAGGATAAAACAATACTAATGACAAGGATGAATAGGGTTGTTTTGATAAGGGTTACAACAATTTTATTTTGGTAATTTCAAAATTTCATGTAGCAAAATCTCAGTACAACTAATTGGAATCCAAATTTAGTCTTTATAAAATAATTCATGCATCCATAAATATTATTTATAATATCCAAAAAGTTCAAATTTAGTCTTCGTGACAAAATTGATGCATTAGGAAATCCCTTTTTATAATATCCTCGAGTTTCCAAAGGCAAACATGAGTGATTGGTCAGTGGTGGTTGGCAAGAGGGCAATTGCTTACAAATGAACAATGTCAAGGATTTGTGAAAGTTTAATTCTTCAATGTAGATGCAAAGCCTTAGCATGATTATTGCTGTTAATCCGAATGTTTCTTTGTATATGATGATCAAAAGTTTTTCAATAGGTTTGGAATTGGACAACAAAGGCATAATTTCTGCATTGAAGTTTGGAACAAAGCCATAACAAAGTACACTTGTAAATACTATATAGAGGCCTAGTTACAGCCAAAGCGTGCCCTAACCGTAAGAACAACCTGGAAAAATATCTTTGCAACACTATAAAATTGTTTGAAATCACATGAGTTTGTGTGAAGAAGGGTTCTATTTGCCAAAAAATCAAGGTTAAAAGTAAAAAAATCGTGTGTATATATGAAATATTGGAGGAGTTTCCGCCAGGCCCTTTTCGGTGATTTTTTATGAATTTTGTTGTGATTTTTTGAAACAAATCAGTTGCAATTTTTAGCAGAAACTCATCAATGAGTTATTGCACGAGTACTCACCAATGGAAAATTTTGGTGAGTACTTGCTGATTTTTTAAGCCATAGTGTTAATACAAAGCCTAATGCTATTCTTCACTTTTATTTCAATTGATGTAATTCAAACATGATAAATGCACTTAGAATCTAGATCCAACACTTGAATGGCCATTTTTGCAGTATAATCATAACTTCAACTTTCATTCCTTTATGCATGCCCTAGCATCACCCTTGCTGTTTGAAACCTTTCTTGTTGGTCTTGGTGCCTATAGCATCCATCCTCGCTAGCAAGCCTCAATTTAGGCCTCTTATTATTTTCTTTTGTCACTTGAAACACTCTAAATGTCTTATACATGACCCAAGCATGCCTTCTTGCAATCCTTGTAACTTAGATTAGTCATCTATTACTGCTGAAGTTTTCCTTTCTATGCTGTTACCTGATCCCAAATGCTTTTATCTTGCTGCTGTCTCTTGTTTAGTCCTCAATTTCTGCTATGTCTGGCATAAGAAAACCTCTAAACCCTTTTCTGCTATGACTTTAAGCTATGAACAAAATACATAGGTATGCACACTTTACAATATTCTTTGAGGGAAGTCCCTGAGGATCAGCTTGGTCAGTTAGGGTGCCCGCTCTAAGTATGGTATGTGCTGAGTGACCAAGTTCTAATCTTGATTCAAACATTGCACCGGGATGTGAGGCCTTTCTAAGTTGCAATAGGAGGTTATAGTGGCTTTTGAGCGGGTGCCAAGTTGTAGGGCCATTGATTACTCCTGTAACAAAAAAAATTCTCTAAGGGGGTTTTGCATAAATAAAATAAATCCTGCCCTATCTTTTTTTTTTGTCTTAGGAATGAGCAGAATACCTGAAATGATTCTTCTCTTATCGATGACATTTTAAATTTTAATAGTTGTAATAGAGTAAAACATCAACTAAACTATACATAACAAATACCTCCTTACTAGGCAAAATCAGTGATAGTAAATCTGCATGCATTAAAATAGGATAAGCGAACTACCTTTGACACCATAAACAACTCAAGAATTCATAGATCAAATAACTTAGATGCATGCAAAGCTATGACAAAGGTGATTCACAGTTTTAATACAAAGCCTATGGCTGTTCTTCATTTTGTTTTGATGATGAATGAACATAATCCAAATACACTAAATGGACATAAATTCTAAATCGAACACTTGAATGACCATTTCTGCAGCATAAGCATAGCTTCAACTATCATTCCTTTGTGTGTGCCCTATCACCACTCTTGCTTTCTGAAATGTCTCTTGCTGGTCTAGGCGCCTTCCTTTGTCACATGAAACACTCTTAACATGTCTTATATTTGACCCAAGTACACCTTCTTGCAATCCTCGTCACTTAGATTAGTCTTCTATCACTGGTGAAGTTCAACTTTTTCTGCTGTTACCTGCTCCCATATGATTTTATCTCACTGCCATCTCTTGTTTGGTTCTCTGTTTCTGCTATGTCTGCTTTAAAACGTTCCCTAAATCCTTTTTTTCTATTTGATTGCTGCTGACAAGTAGATCGAGGAAAGGAGTAGTTTTATCTCATAAATACATAAACATCTCAGCTAAAGACAGGTTGGTCCTCATTGATTTATCCCACTGAGAGGAGGTTGGTCCTCTATATTTTAACTTTATTTTTTGCCTCCTAAACTGCCCTTCATTGCCTCCTTCCATGATAAAATGGACAATGAACAAGACAATCATCAAAATTGGTAACCATTTCAATAAATAAACATGAGAAAACATTTATAACAGACTAAGACACTAGAAGTTTTGTAGGGTTGTAACAGTGGCATGTCACATGTGGCAATGACTCAGCCACGTGGTGGATCCATATGGTTGGAACTTCATGCAGACAGAATGTTGCCACATGCTGGATGCATATGGTATGGCTCTCCTTGTGGCTTGGAGACTTCACATGGCACACAAGTATGGTGTGAGATGCCACTGCACACATGCTGGTAGCATAATTTGTGGAAATCATTTGCAAACCATATGCGGAGGTTGTGCTAGAGTGCAGTAGTACCCAGAATGCAGTAGCGCCCAAGCTCTTGGAAGATGTGCAAAGGTGATTGTGCATATGGTAAGGGCGTTGCCGTTCATACATGAAGCTGTGCTGTGCATGTGGTAAAGGTGTGCTTACACGAGGCTGTGCTTGAATCACTACAAGTAAGGAAATATGGAGGACAATAAAGAAAATAAAAATATGCAAAAAGTAACAAACTGATGAGCATGCAATGAGATCCAAGCTTAGATAAAGAATATAGGTAAGGCAAGGAGATACTTGCATGGGTTGATGTGTAGGCTCATTAACCTCCCTTTTGGCTTAAGCACTTGTGGAGAGGTGATTGCAGGTGAATTCAAGATGCTTAGAAGAAGCCTTAGTATACTATAGTGAGGGACTCTCGAGACTTGGCATACATGAAAGGGGATCACCTAGTTTTTAATGTTCAATGGTCCATGCATTGCAACTTATCTACCTTGATGAAGTAATATTTTGAGGAAAGATGTGCCAATGTGAGCATGAGCAGAGAATATTGTGGATTTTTACTTTGAGAAGTGGCAAGAGAAGCCTTGTATATTGTGGTCTGAATCCTAAAAGATGATTTCCAAAATAGGAGCATCATTGGCCATGGTTGGTGATGTTTAAAATAAATTAAAAATATTGTTGTCCATGGCTTGTGATGTTGGCTGGTCAGGGAAAAATGTACGTCATCCTCCTTGGATGTTGATGCAACCTAGACTGAATTTGGTCTTACAAGGGATTCTAAAGATGTTGAAGGGTCCAAAAACGATTTTTAAGCTTTAATAAGAAAAAATGGGGACATTTTGAGGATATCAAGGGGACAATTGTTAGGGCTGTACATGGGAAAAGGTAAGGTACTAAGAGGAAGGCTACTAAGGTAATATTTTTTTTTTATGGTCTTCTCATTTGGAACTGCCGCAACTTCTTTCACTGAGTTTGCATGCACAATATTACAATGGTCCTGACTTACCCTTATTAGACAGAGTCACCAACTACACTCGGTACAACTCATTAATGTTGGCTTACAATGCTTCAATCTTATTGCCTTGAAGGCTATGTAGTTGTTTAAAGTGTAATTACCTATTTCTGGGAGTGGTGTTCTTTTGTTACTTGAAGGTTGTTGATCTGTGGATTTATGCACTGTTGCCAGAAGAATTAATTAATCATTTATACTTTTATTGGATCTTTCCTATAAACCCATGGTTTTCTTGGTCTGGCGGCTAGCCCAAAGTGTGTACTGTCTTGATTTGCAGTAATGCCTAAAATTGTTCTAGAACTATGGGAATGCATTGAAACAAGTTCTTTATCACAACATTTTAAAATTTGTCTTCTGCTGTGAATTTGTATCAATTGTTTCACTTAATCTACTTTGGGAAGTTGACTGAGAATTATTTCTTTCTTATTTCCAGCCTCAATACTCTTGTGTCGATGGAGATGGAACCATTCCAGCAGAGTCTGCAATGGTAATGTTCTTGTAGAATATGGTTATAAAGCGAATGCAACTAAGCATAAAAATGGATTAGAGACTCTTTGGATTTCTAAATAGATAATGAAGAGTAGCATTCAATAAAACTAATGATAAGTGAAATAACACGAGCTTCGTAGCTTGAAATTAAAGAGAAATTAATTATCCCTTGAGAATTTTTTCAAGGACATATTGCCTTTCAATGCTTTCATGATAGATAATAATTTATGCTATTGAAATTATAAACAGTTTGAAGTGAAATATTGTTTGTATTTATTTTGAAAGTGGAGGCATGTCTGATATAATGTTTTTCGAAGAGAACTACTATAATTTATTTTTAATATCCCAAGGTATGAAAATTTGGAAGGCCAAGTCAAACTAGAAATAATGAGAGTGAAAGCCCAGTATATCAGAGATATCAAAACACTTAGGAAAGCAACAATAATCAAATCAAATGGAGGGGGTGCAGCTGCCCAAGAATATCTTCACCCTATGTGTGTTCCATATTAATTTCACTTTGAAAGCCCTGAAATTCCTCAAACTATAATGGAGTGTGTTCATATTATTTTACTGGATAGAAATATCTTAAATTTGACTTTTACAATCCCACAACAGGCTTAACCTAGAGACTAGTTGGATTGAAGTACATTGTGTGCAATCTGAATAAGAAAGCAACATTGAAATGCTAGTGGCAGATGTTTTTCTTAGGAAGCTGAAATTTAGGTTGAACATGCCTACAGTAGGAAAATGATGAAATAAGGTGCTCCGAAGGCTTCCTAAGAATACTTAAGGCATACAACACAAGTCAATCTGACAATGGATATGTAACTGAGCCACCAAAGCTTGCAGCCTTGTGTCATATCTTTTGATTCTGTTGATGGGCAAACGATAATCAAGATTAAATAGTACTGTTATTTCTCTTTTATGCTTTGATTTCTGTTGAGAAGCTAACATTAATAGACTCCTGTTGCACCCTTAATAACAATCACTTCTTCTCAGTATCATAATATATTTAGGTTTTATTTTGGTTTTACATGGAGTTTCAAGCCCCAACTTGGTTACAAAATAAAACAACTGGACTGATTTAGGCCATTAGAAGGGAAATTTATTATGTTACCCCAAGTTTCCGGGACGGGGATGGCAGGGGATGTGGGGATGCATTTTAGGGGCGGGGACGGTAGGGAGGCCATTTTTTAGGGGACGGCAGGGGACGGCAGGGGATGACTATTAAAAGAATAGGGGAAATTAAAAAAATATAGAAAATTTCAAATATTCATATTATAGCATTGATAAGGCAATCTTCATATACATCATAGAATCTTAACACTATGAACCTTTTGGCTGCATAAGAGGCTACCTTGCTGGTTTTAATTGAATTTTCCACAGGTTGGCAATAAAACCGACTCTAATACCACTGAAGTATCCCCAATTGGATATTATGTGTTTTTCACAAAGTTGTATTTCACCATGTGTATTTTAATAGATGTTTGACAAAATAACCATGAAGTAAAGTTTGCAATGAACTGATTTATTTCTGCCAAATAATAAGTCACACAATTGTAGTATGTTCAGAGCATATATCAACTAAAATCTATCTTATACACAATTGCAACTTTGGACAACATACAGATAAATCTGGAAATGCTTATAATAATATCATTGCTTGAAAGTCGAAATAACTCAGCTCTAAATTGAAACAATACAAGTACAGTCTTCTAATATCAACTTGGAATGATGGAGCAAATAATACTAACCCTTGACCATATTAGTTGCTTACTGAATGATAATTGATATTCAATATTCGTTATTTACAAAGGAGAGGAATACTCCTTATATAAAGAATTACAAGGCAATGTTTCTAAAAAGAAACAATCGTTAACTAAAGCAAACTAAAGTAGATAACTGAAAGTTGCTAAAACAAACTAAAGCAAAAATAGAAGTTACTAAAAGCTAATTGAAGCAAACTAAGTTAACTAAAAGTAAACTATCGACTAACTAAAAGCTAAGATGACCATTAAATATTATAATAATACTTTAATACCCTCCCTTAATGGTCATTCTACTAACTTAAACTAAGTCTACCCATATTTTGATGGTGTTTTGGCCATGAATGCATAATATGCAGACTCCCTCTGCTTAGTATACTCTGCCACTTGAGCACTCTGCTGAGACTCTTCCTGGTTGGACTTCTCATCAGCCAAATGCTTTCTGCAATACTTCTACATGTAACCAATCTTCCCACAGTAATTACCTCGTTCTTTCTGCTGAGTGGACTTGCCTTTGCCAATGTTCTTGACAGTAAATGCTTGTTCAACATTGGAAGACTCACTGCTTCCAAATTGCTTCCTCTACCTATTTTGCTACAAGAGCTTGTTGCACAACTCATCAAACCTCAAGTTAACATTGGTGGATGTAATGTTGAGAGTTTTGATGAAGTGCTCGAAGGATCGTGGCAAGCTTTTCAGCGTAATGACCACCATATCCTCTTCTTCCATCTTGCGACAAATAGCCTCTAGTTGATCACGAATGTCTTTGATCTTCGTGAGATGATTTTGCAAAGACACTCTGTCATCCATCATAATGGAAAACAACATATTCTATAGAAAGAAAGCCTTACCCTTGTTTGAGGTCTCATGGAGATCCTTCAAATGTTTCCAGATCTTTGCAACAAACTAACCATATGGTATTTCTAGTATCATCTCATGAGTGACAAATAACTTGAGAATCATAACTGCCTCTCGATTACCTCCATCATACTTGTCCTAATCCTTCCCCGTAGCTATGGGACAAACTTCTGTACCTAGAACAAGTGCATCCAGACACCGATACTCAAAGATGGTAAGCATCCTCTACTTCGACATGTTGTAATTCATTCTATTGAACCTCTAGGTACTTTCCAACATTATGTTGGTCAAAACAGCCATCCCTCTCGTTTTCCAAAAGCACAAAAAAATGAGGTAAAGCCTGTGATCAGCTGGCATGAAACCCTAGACAATCAGCTGGCACAACTCCCATGATTTTAAAAAAAATCGTCTAAAATAAAGAGGCTCAAAAAAAGCAAGATTTTTTCAGAAAAAACCTTCAAAAACTTTGATGATCAGCAATTTTTTTTTTATAGAATTAAAAAACCTCTTCAAATCTTGAGAAAGTCTCTGGCATGATTTTTTCAGCAAAGAGCAAAATTTTTTTTAGTAAAATTTTTTCAAAAAACTCAAATAAGGCAAGATTTTTCAGAAAAAATCTTCAAAAGCAGAAGCCACGAACTCAAAAAATAACAGTCGCTCAAAACCCTAGGTGCAACAAACAAAACTTTGCACAAATCTGTCAAAAACTTCTGAAATGTCCCACCCTGATCTGAGTTTTGACTTTCAAATTTGCTTGATTAATTTTTCAGTTTTGCATGAGGGACATTTTGTCAAACAACTGTCCACTTTACTGAATGAGTTTTCTTTCAGATTCAAATGATTTGTAAGATGATCATATCACTCGGAAAATTAACTACTCTCATTGCAACATATCAAATCATAACAGCAGAATTGATTTGAGCATATATAAGTATTCCATACTCAGAATATCATCAGCAATTGACAAAGTATTTGATATCAGTATAGCAGCATTATAAGTTACAGAACAGATTAATTGACTGCCTCAGATTGAACAACATATACAGCAATATGATTTCATTATTTTTGCATATAACAGAAGGTACTATTAGAAGTATTTGATTTACTTTCAGACCTGGTTCAATCACTCCAATCAGAAACCCAATAACAGCAACTGCAGTGGTGAAATACTCTAAATCCTATGTTACCGACGCCTTTACCCTCCTGATTCTGCACGGTACGCATTCAAAACGGATACGCCATGGAAACCCTGTTGAGTCGGCTAGGGTTCGGCTTTTTTGGCAAAAAAAACGTATCCACGATTTTTAAAAAAAAAATTCGAATCCTGCCGTTTTTGTTCATGACGTGGCATTTTCAGCTGATTCCGGCGCAGTATTATCCATGAGATTCGAAATCTGGCGAATTTAAAAAAGACCCCAAAAATTCGTTTATGTTCACATTAAAATTCGTAGGGAAAAATGGGTTAATTTTTTTGAGCAAGATGTCTCTTAATCCTTTCCACGGGCAGCAAAACGAAGGGCAGGTCTCTTAATCTTCCTCTGCCATTTTTTCGCCTGTGGGAAATGTCTCGCTGTTGTTAGTCTGTGAAGATAAAATCACTAAAGGGCGAAACAAAATGAAGGGCGGCACCGAGAGAATGCTAGACAATCCACACGCTCTCACCCATGCTTTGATGACATCCAGTCCGCAGTGAAAATGGACGCTTGTGTGGAGTTCGTCGTGAGAATGTTGAGGCCTAGTCGGAGCCGTATCCGTAGCTTATTAATTTATTTTTTATTGGTATCCCTAGCATATTAGGTATTGAGTTAATTTAATTTAATTTATTTTATTTTATAAAATTTAACAAATTAAAAATGTATGAACATCGTTTTAACTTTTAATATGTTAAGATTTTAATATTTTAAAATATTTAATTTAGATTATTAATTATTAATTATTAATATTTTCAATTGAATATATTTAGTACTAATAGTTATAGTATTAAAATTAAAAAATATATATATTTATATTTGAATATTCTTAAATTTATATAAGGTGAATTAAATGTATTTATATTTTAAAATTCTTAATTTATTTATATTTTATGTTTTAAATCATGTCCATTTGTTATTTAATTTTGTTTTTATTCATAATCTTAAATTTAATATTTTAAAACAAATAAATTCAACTTTTATTATAATATATTTACTATTTAATATATAATTTAATTTATTTATTATTTATATATTAATAATATTTAAAATTTAAATTATATTTAATATTGTATAATATTTATTATTTATTATTTAATATTTAATATTTATTATTACAATATTACTTAATAGAATAATATAATATTTATTACTTATTATTTAATATTTAATATTTATTATTACAGTATTACTTAATAGTATTCTTGTTTTTTACTTTTTAGGCTGCAAATATACCTATATTTATGATTTTTATATGTTTTATGTACGGACGTACCCAAACGTACCCACACCCGCAAAAAATTTTGCCGTATCGCATCGCACTTATGCACCCACGCACTGCATCTCGACGTAACTTAGTCTAAATCTGATGCCAGCATTCAACCTGTAACTCCACATATGAGTCTGTTATGACAACGAACTTTTCTGGGGCTGTATATGGCCTGGAAATGCACCCGACCAGCCTCTTATGAACAGCATAGACTCCCAGCAATACATGTGCAACTCAGATAACAATAGCAGCAAAATAAGATGTGCATCCTGAACAATAACAGTCACACGTCCAGGTCTGATTTAGCACTCAGAACAGACCAATCATCAGCAGCAGCAAATACTATGTATTGGAATCCTGTCTACAACCTCATTAGAGGTCTATATGATTCAAATAGAGCCCATCCCTTTTCCTATAGTCTCACGTTTTGGCAATAATGTCCTGTAACTGAATAATCTTTGCTCAAATAAATGGACACCTAGGGTTCCAGGAGTCCCACGTCCTCAAAAGCAATATACAGCAGAAAGCAAGAACAATAATCTCAGAATGTGAATATAAATATGCACATTAAACTCAGAAATGATGATGGAAACTTCAAACCCTTATTTTGATTCTCTCTTGTAAGCACAATTGTGACTCCTGAATGAAGCCACCTGAAGATGCAAACCTTGGGTGGTATTTCACACCTGTAGAATGCACAATCTGAGAGAGCTACATTCTCCAAGATCAATCTGCAGCTGAAAACCCTTGTTTTCTTCCACAACCAAAACTCTTCAATTTTCAAAGTGTAGAATGAATAATGAATGTGCAAAATGAGCTTTCATTGCCCCTTTTATATTTCCATGCTCAATTTGCATTTGATTGTCATTTCATTTCATTTAATTGGGCACAATAAAATAAAGTATTCTTTTAAATCATTTAAATCCCCTTTTAATAAAGTCCTTATGTCTCCCTTTTAAATTGGCATTTCACTTTATCTTATAAAGTGCACTTAAAATCTCTTATATCCTTTTAAATATAAAGTCCCTTTTTATGACCTATTTAATTGACCTCATGATATAATAAAATCATATAATATAAAAGTCATTAACATCATTAATGATATTCACTTAAAATTTAATTAATAAATCATAACTCCCTAAATATCAATATTTAACGGATTCTGTCAACACCATGAGGTTACCCGCTACTTCCTATGCTCATTAGAATGCCATACTAAAAATAGTAAGGTTGGCCCCCAACATCCAACTGACTTACTAAAAATAGTAAGTGTATATAAATGAAGCTAGAAAACCACAAAGATGATCACCTTAGAATATACCAATGAACTGGAGAAGAAAACACTACCAACTGCCATTTGGAGAACCAATTAACTCCCCCACAAAGCCCTCTAATCACCAATATTAGCCTACGAGGACCTGATGATAGGCTAATCCGTCAAACACTGATGTTAGCTAAAAAGGGGACATTACAACTTCACATGCTACAAACCCAGTTTCAAAAAACCCGCCACAAAAATATTGTAAATCGCAATTTTCAGAATGCTCATCGCAAAAATGTAGGAGACTGCGTGGGAAAATGCACACATAAAACCTCCAGTCGCGCCTTCATGCGAGCAAATAAACTGCAAGACAAAAAATAAACTCACGAACTAGAAGATCTCTTGGGTTGCGTGCCGAACAACACCACGAAAAGCTCATAACACCCACGGAAAAGCCAATCGCGATTTTACAGAGGGTCGGATGCCGTTACAAGAAGAAACCTGACCATTAAAAAAGTGCCTCATGAACATACGTAAAAAAGAAAGCCATGATTTTTGAAAAACACCCGCGAATCTTCAGTCAAAACCCTCACGAAAAAAGAAAGGCGCGATTCTTCTTAGGAAAAAAACCTCGAAAAGCTTCACAGAAAACCCTTTAAAAATTGGCACAAACAGATACACGATATTTCTCAAAAAAAACCCTTTGATGTTTTTAAAAAAATCAGCTAAAAAACTTCTCCACGAATTTAAAAAAACAAATCATCAAAAACATTCCGAAATAATTTTTCAACTTTCCGGGTAATCCATTAACATTCGATTAAAAAAAAAAACCGAGCAAAAACATCTAAGAAATTAAAAAAATTCCTTAGGAAACCACAAATTTTTATTGCTAAAAAATTCGCCAAAAAAGATAGAGCCTAAGCTCTGATACCATGAAATGATAATTGATATTCGATATTCTTTATTTACAAAGGAGAGGAATACTCCTTATATAAAGAATTACAAGACGATGTTTCTAAAAAGAAACAGTCGTTAACTAAAGCAAACTAAAGCAGATAACTGAAAGTTGCTAAAACAAACTAAAGCAGAAACAAAAATTACTAAAAGCTAATTGAAGCGAATTAAGTTAACTAAAAGTAAACTATCGACTAATTAAAAGCTAAGATGACCATTAAATATTACAATAATACTTGAATACTTACAGAATAAAATTAACACAAGTAGAAAAACAATAGTAATTCTTGTATCTACAGTGACTAAAGCTGCTGTTGCAGGTATTCGGAAAGGAACAAGAGTATCATTCAGTCTGGAAATGCATTATAAATTGCTCAAAATCTATCCAAACTGCCACTCTTAAATATGTTATATTTTTATTGAACAAACTTCTTCAAACTATTCACAAAGTCTTGTCAAAGGACAATGCCACACTTGGGATGACTGCTATCTGATTTGGATGATATCAAACCCTAAGTTGGGTAACTTGAGTAATGAAGTTAAACCCTTCAAATCTGAAACTGACAAAAATCTAGAAAGAATACCCAAAAAATTGCTTATTTAGACACTGCAGGCATTTAGAAAATTGGCTGGGCCATAGGGGATGACTAACTATCCCCAGGATGGTTAGGGGATGTCTAAACGTCCCCTATCCGTCTCAGGGACGACTAGCCTCCCTTGATGTTTCTAAGAATTTTATAGACGTCCCCAGGATGTTTTCGGTTTTAAATTTTTTTGGGGATGACAGGGGGATGTTTCCAACCCGCCCCTGTGCCCCCAAGATGTTCCTTGTTGGGGACGTCCATATTTTGGTCGGGGACGCGTCCTTGGGTTACATAGGAAATTTATAATTTGGTAGGGAATTTGTGTTGATGTTTAGGAGCAGCGTCAGTCTTATCCTTCAAGCGGATCTCCTAGCATTCGATTGGATAAATTAAATAATAGCCCATGGGTATTTAATTTATATGGATATCGATTTGATGAAGAGGCACGTCATCAACATTAAAGGATAATTATTTATTAAAGAGATTTGAAGTTATGAAGAGGCGTGAACTCCAAAGAGGCCGACCTCTTGGTTATTGTAATCACGTCTTCTCAAAGAGGCCGACCTATGTTGTTGAAGAGTCACGTCCTCCTCTCTTATGCTGTATATATATCGATGGCATTTCATTGTTTATTCATTCATATCATAGTTTGTCCTTCATATCAAGTGCGAGTTCTTCTCAAGGTAGATTGACACTATTATTGGCTGAGACTTCATCAGAAATTAGTCTCTTTGTATTGCTGTGTTGCATCACTCTTTGGTGCATGTATTTGGGACTGCATATCGGCCTCTTGTAAGGAGATCATTATTGTAGTGATTCAATAATATAAGTGATATTATTGGCTGGGTTTTTCTCCATGAAGAGGAGGGTTTTCCCAGGGTATCTGTTGTGTTCTTATTGTCTGATTTTGAATTAAATTCTGTGCATTAAATCTGATCATTAAATCTAACATGGTATCAGAGCGGGTTTGAGGAGATCGTGATCAGATTTGTCCTTACAACAATACTCTATTCTCTTATTTATATTTCTTTGTCTATCTCTACTTTAGTCAAGATAGTGAATGGGCTTAAGATTGAGGATAGACTCGAGGGAGCATCCAACTTCACATCATGGAGATTCATGATCATGCTTACCTTGCAAGAGAATGACTTGGGTGAGTTTGTGGAGTCCAATGTTCCTGAACCTAAGGAGGAAGAAGAGAAGTTGCAGTGGAAGAAGAAAGATATCAAGGCAATGAAAATGTTGGTTGATTCTGTTATGGACCATATCGTTCCTATTGTCTCTAAGTTGAAGATGACAAGAGACATGTTTAAAACATTGGAAGAAATGTACGAAATCAACAATACCAGCCGAGCACTTGCACTGAAGCAACGACTACACCATGTGAAGATGGCGAAAGGAGAATCAGTGATTGCCTACTTCATGAGGATTTCGGATTTGAGAGATCAACTCTCGACAATTGGCCATGTGGTTGATGACAAAGACTTGACCATGCTTGCTCTCAATGGTCTTCCTTAGTCTTGGGAATCCTACATTCAAGGAATCAGTGCAAGATCAAAAATGCCTAAGTTTGATTGTCTAAGGGTAGACTGCATTCAAGAAGAATCAAGGTTGGTGGCTAGAGGCGTTGGTCAAAGTTCAAACAATGAAGATATTCATGTTCTCGCCTCCCAAGCTTCGAAGAAGAAAGGAAAAGATGGAAAGAAAAGATTCTTCAAGAGGAATCAAGATAAGGGAAATGATGGTGCACCCACTTTCAAGAAGAAGAGAGACATGTCCAAGATCCAATGCTTTAGGTGTGATAAGTTTGGCCACTTTGCTAAGCATTGTCCATCTAGACCTAAGCAACAAGCCACCGTTGCAGATGTTGATGATGCTTCTTTGTAGAAGGATTCATGTGAATATTTGTTTTATTTGGCATTATCAAGCAATGTACCTGCAGACACCAACACTTGGCTGATTGACAGTGGTGCTTCTCGACACATCACTGGATTTAAGGAGCACTTATCAAGCTTGGTGGAGAGAGATTCTTCCGAACAAGTCATTATCGGAGATGATGCTAGCTACTCCGTGAAAGGGATTGGGACCTCTACTCTTCATTTGGATTCTGGCATCACGCTTTAGTTGAGCGATGTTCTTTATGTTCCAGGAATCAAGCGCAATCTCATCTCAATTTCAGCTCTAGAAGATAAAGGCTATCAAGTTGCCTTCTCCAAAGGCAAAGTACTTGTGTGGATGGAGAATTCCAGTTTTAAGGATGCTCAAGTAATTGGTGTTAGACATGAAAGCCTCTATAGGCTATGTATGCATCCACTTTAGGCTTTAGTTCATGATTCTTCAAGCTTATGTGATCTTTGCCATAGAAGATTGGCTCACCTGCACTTCCGAGCCTTACCTATCATGGAGAAGATGGTCATGGAACTTCCTAAGTTCAATCAGGAGCATGCAGGAACTTGCAAAGGATATGCTATGGGTAAGAATTCAAAAGCTCCATTCCATAGTAGAGAAAGTAGATCTAAGTGTATTTTAGACCTTATTCATTCTGATTTATGTGGACCTATGTTTGTTCCTTCTTCGAGTGGTTTCTTGTATTATGTTCTTTTTATTGATGACCACTCTAGAAAGACTTGGATTTATTTTTTGAAAACTAAACAGTCTGAGGAAGTCTTAGAAAGGTTCAAGGAGTTCAAAGCTCTGGTAGAGAATCTTTCCGGTAAAAGAATCAAGGTCCTCAGATCTGATAATGGA
>VDFB02138692.1:0-15508 GCA_007258455.2 Sequoia sempervirens
TTTTCAATACTCCCCTGAAGGTGAATATAAACATGCTTATAGTCACAGATATATGCAAATATATTTTTTTGGCTTTGCTTACTTGCAAATGTTAACATGTTGCTGCATGTATTTGTTCATGAGTCTATCCATCTCCAAGCCCCTTCCTTGTATGCTGATGACATTAGGGTGATATGTTTCTAGCCAGGACACTTCTAGAATAAATGGGGATCGTTTGCTAATATGAAAGTCAAAAGTGTCTTCTCTTATTATCACCTTCTTGGAGAAAGATAACTTGTATTTATTATGAGGCTGATCCATTATTGACAATCCTATATAGTATATACACTTTAATACTTTATGGGTGGAGCTTTGGCATGTTGCTGACTGAACATAGATTGTTTGTTTTGAGGTATGCAAGAAGGAAAACTCATTTTGACACTTACACGTGTTGAAGCTAAGCTCTTCATTGAAGGTCATTCTAACATTACAAATTATATCCTGATTGGTTTCTTTC
Organism: Sequoia sempervirens; assembly: GCA_007258455.2. Classification (NCBI taxonomy): domain Eukaryota; kingdom Viridiplantae; phylum Streptophyta; class Pinopsida; order Cupressales; family Cupressaceae; genus Sequoia; species Sequoia sempervirens. The sequence goes on from VDFB02138692.1 coordinate 497, forward strand.
TAAGACACATTCTGTTGGAAATTGAAACCAATTGTTGAGTCTAAGAAATCTAGGAAGTTTGTGATTTGTTTTTTGTTTTCACAAAACCCTGGCTAAGCTATATTTTAATTTCAATTTGCCAATTTTTTTGTCACACATAGAAGTGGTCATAGGATCATACATGTGCCATAGAAGATATAATATATTTAGTTTATTTGTTTCAAAGGTTTGTGAACTAGTACACAAATTTATGTTGTTTACGTAGATTTTCTTGGGTATTGTATATTCTTTTGGATATCATTGAGGATGCTATTTGAGCAAGGGGAGAGTTTGTTTCTCATGAACTGTACCACTATTTCTTTTCCTACTATAATTCATGGGTTTTTGATTCGATTAATATTTGTTGATCCGTCAATGTCAAGGATAGGGTTAAGTTGCCTAAATAGGTGGTGATTTATTAGACCTTTCAAATGGAATCCAATTGGCAGAAAGTCACCTAGTATTTTTTAAGCATTGTTTGCCCCTTTGAAGCTATGAAAATTTATTTTCCTAGTTTGTTCTAAATTGAATGGCATGCAACCACCATCATAAATTGTCCATGGTTGAGGTTAGAACAAGGGCATTGTAGTAAATCATCACTCTATAGATAGAAAAGATTTAAATTTTGGCTTAGTTGACACACAATGGTGTCACCTTGGCCAAACTAAAACCAATTTTTTATCCCACTTAGCAATGTTTTTTATATAATATAAATCATAGAAAGATGTGAAAATCAATTGGGTAGAATCCAAGCTATTTGGTGAGGAAAGTGGTTATCTAGTGTTTTGGAGGAGATTGTTCATTTTGCATTGGCTCTTCTAGGAGTCACAAAGTAGGTATGTAAATTATTTTTTCCCTCCAACTCAAACTTTTGGAAAGGTCACATTGGGGGTGTAGTTTTCTTCTTTTGAAAACACCCTTTTTAGTAAAAGCTTGAAGAAGACATCTCTTTGAGCCTTGTCATGCTTAACAACCACAATTATAGTCTCTAGGAGAAATACATGGAGGGATTATTGAGGAGTAGAGAGCTATGGAAAATTTGTTGGCAGCTGGTCAGCGCTCCCCTTGGGATTCGTGACATGGACTAACTGCCTCCTGGGGATCGGGCATTAACAAGTCGACCTTTTGGTGCAACGACAATCGTGGGGCCAACGATTGGTATCAGAGCCTATTGGTGTAACAACTAACACCTCTGGAGTGCAAGTTGGTACGAACATCTATGCACACTACGCAATGAGTGCTCTTCAAATTAGGAGGGGAAGCTCCCTCGTTGTGCGGACAAAATGCTTGAAAAAGTAAACTAAACTAATTCCTATCTTTTTGTCTCAGTTGAAAGAGGCACAAGGTTTGCAAGAAACTTTGAACGTTGCAGCCAAGGATTTTCTGGTTTCGTAGGTCTTAACTACAACTCAAAACTATCTAGCTTATACTATCCAATCCCCTCAAGAAATTAGAGCGCGAGGAAATGGAGCGGGAATGATCTTACACAATAAACCGGGTACAGATTCACAATGTGAAGGCAAGGTATGCTCAACTATTTGCTTGTCTGAATAAGTTTATTATCACACACATCATACGATAAGCTTTAAGTACAGATTCTCAACGTGAAGGCAAGGTGGGCTCAACTATTTGCTCAATCTGAATAGGCTTATTAGAAACACAACACCAAGGATAGCCAACTAGGACAGTAAATTGTAGAGATGAAACACGCATACAATTTACAATCGAACTAGCCACTATATCTAACTAAGATAAGCATTCACCATAATAACAACATGAAACCTGAGTGGCATAACAATTCATCATCATAATAAATACTTGTGAACAGATACAAAATAAGCAATATTACAGGTAAGGTGGGCACATCATCTATTACTCTCTCGTGCAAAAGTTATTTACAAATGAGCTGAAAGCCCTTATTTATAGACATCAAAAAGTGTAGGGAACCCTAAAATCACCTTGAGTCAACTACGCTTGCAATGCACACAAGATTTATTGCTAAACCCTAATAAGCAAACTATACAGTTAACCGATACATCTAATCTAAATGGACAATGTGCAAGCATGCACATCCTTATTGAAAGCAAGTTAATTGGAGCACTACCATCAGTTAACAAAAACCCTAAATGAAACTCCAAGTCCTGCAAAATATCTCTGAGGATAAGATAGACATGCGTGCATGGTCCCAGCAAAGACAACTGAAGATGAAAGTCGAGTTCTAATTGCATGCTCCTGATTCTATCCTTGTACATAACTGCAAGTTCTAACTAACTGACACTGGCTGTTATCTCGAGCAACTAACCCTCCATGAGGTTGTTGACTACGCCACCATCTGGGGCAGTAATACTCTGCCGAAGTATATGTGTCTGGCAAGCATGTCCTCACCGCTTGTGATTGGCACTGAAGTTCACCTCTGCCCTGGTTGCTTCATCAAACAGCGCTGACATGACTGTAAGTTGGTTCATCTTACAGCCAACGGTCTCCCCACTGAAAATACTATGAATGAGTGCCTGGAGCTCTGATTGTACGTCAGCAAGCTCAACATATGCACCACCCTCAATCTAATACCGGCATGGTATGCGAGATACAAGAGTTCTCACATACCGGAGTGCACTAGTGACGTGCCCTCTGCTCTCAGCCAATTTTGATGCCATTGTCTCCTCTATCTTCGCCTTGAAGATCAACTGTGTCCTCCAAGTGTAGATAGCCTCTTTGTCTTCTGCATCTGTGACTGATTCATATGCCATCCTCAGGTGAGCAATCATAATCTCATCCCTGGGTCTGTCCATCGCCAAGTCTTGCTCCTCATCTTGGAGACATAGACGAAGTTTGCGTGCATTGTACCGCAACTGGTATAACTCTGCAAGCACAAAGCGGCCTCTAGTAACGAACTCCTCCCAATCCTCCAAACGCTTGCCGTAAGCAACTAGGTGATCAAGCTGACTCTGTTCTGCTGGTGGCTCTAGCATCGGTGGGAGTGTGATGGTGACATCTTCTGTTCTGTGTACAAGGCTAGAAATGTATTGATGAAGCTGTTGGATTTCAGCCTTGAGGGCTGCCTTGTCTTCTCCGTCTTTCAGTATTCTATCCCTTGCGCTATCTATTGCAACCTGTAGGAGATCAACCTGTATCTGGTGGGTGCTTCGACCAAGGTTGACTGTGATCACCTCGAAATCCTGAACTTCAATCTCGTTCAGACTCTTCCCCTCTGGAGGTATTGTTGATGTGTTTTTCATGACCACACCAACACAAAATAAAGTTGCCAACGGCTACCCTATTCTCTCTTGATCAAAGTATCCAGCACGCTAAGATTGCGAGAGAGTTCGTGCGTTCAACTCCAAGGTTCCTTCTATACGGTGGATAGTCTTAGTTGGCTCGATGTGATCCTCATGGGTTGACTGGCCTGTTCACACTGGTGTCTCGCGCTGACTTGCTATTTATAGCCTGTTTCTGAAGTGACTTACTATAAATAGTAAGTGCTCGGATTGCCTTCAAATTTTACTAGTGGATTCCTTGAAAGATATTGATTATAATGGGATACATCAGTTTTTGGAGATTCTGGCGTTTGACCCTTCATTTTGGGTCCCGAAGTTGGAAACCCTAATCTGACTTGCATGTTGCTTAAAAGATCTCCGTTTGACCTCATTTCTGTTGCATGTTGCTCTGTTCGTGATAATGAAGTGCTGGGCAGCTGCTGGTGTGTTCCTGCTATTAATAGTAAGTCGCTGAAAAAGTGACCAACTTGGCTTGCATGTCACCTTGTTGCGTAGCTCTTGAAAAACCCATAAAGAATAACCCGACATGCACTGAAAAGTCCTGCATGCAAACCCCAAAAATAGCCTCTGAAGACAACTCCTGAAAAAGGTCCTGATCGTGGTTTGCATGTTACATCACTGCAAAGCTTTTGAAAAACCCACAAAGAATATCTAGACATGCGTCGAAGATTTCAACATGCAAACCCTAAAAATAGCCTCCGAAGTGAAGACTGCTGAAAGTTATCACCTCATCTTGCATGTTATACCACTGTGTAGGTCTCGGAAAACCTAGAAATATTCTCCAGACATGCACTGAAAAACTCCGCATGCAAACCCTAAAATCTGCTTCTGAAGGTGATACTTGCTAAAAATAGAAAGTTGTTAGATCTGGCTCAAATTTTGTAGACAAGCAGTTTGACGTGCTCTGGATGTAGTGTAATAGTTAGAATTTCAAAAGTGCTGAGAAAATGTCCCAAATTAGGTACTTACTAAAAATAGTAAGTTGTCAGAATGAAATTTTGCTGGGAATCTGCTGGAAGCTTACTGAATGTAGTGTCAAGCTCAAATTTCAATTTACTCACTCAATTCGACCTCAAATTGGCCGGAAGATTCAAAACCCTAATTCTCAAACTTAGCCAAAATTTCAAGTTTAAGCTCAAAGACGGGCACATCCCCGGAGAGACAGACGGAGCAAAGAAAGAGACAATAGGAAAACCAAAGCCAAAAGACCAGAATGGAGCAAAAATTAGGGGGTCCCCATTTGATGGTGTGATGTGGTGTCTCAATGACACACACAACATCCAATGTCACTCATGCTCAATTCCTCTCTACATAGCCTGTTCTACCTCTCTATCCACTTGGTCAATACAAAATCCTCATCCTAAAGATAGGCCTATCCTCTTCTTAGTGATCCAATATCTTGTGGATCAACCTCCCAATGTGATGGGTCTGTACTAGCAAAGAGTCTATGGCGAAGGTGAAAGTGTAGGAACGAAAATAGATCCATCAAATGTGAATTGGAAGTGCTTTGTGCTTGGTGATGCATGTGCTGAACATACTCAATTGACTCACTCTTGAAGGCTATATGTTGGCTAGTACCAAGTGCATCCTTCAAAGATTTGTACCTTGACCAAATATTTCTTGACTGCATTTAGATGAGGAAGAAAAAAATCATCATTGTCCGACTCAGTTTCAATATTTCTAATAATATCGAGAAAAAAAAATATTTAATAACTCTACTTGACCTGCTCCTTCACTGATGAAACTCTTTGGCGAACCAATCAACAGTTGGCAGTGGTTGTGTATCAACTTGCTCTCTGAAAAATTGAGGAAGTGTATCTCCCTCGTCTTCTGACAAACCTCCCACATCTTCCACCAAGAAGACAAAATCTCATCACGGTGTAGAGACCACTCAAAACCTCCTCATTTGCACTTCAAAATCATGGAATTGGAAGTTCATTGAATAATACCTCATGTAGGGACTTGTGACAAGGTACATCATCTTAATGATTTCCCAAAGGATCTTATCATCAACTTCCGCATGTACTAACTCCTTGGTTAATTTCTCTTGTTTAGCCGTGCAGCTGTCCCCATCAACATTCTAGCTGAACCCTAAATGTTCTATGAACTGCATTGGAAAGTGTGGCAGTCCCTTACGAATTGGCAAGTCGTACTCCCTTGTTCAGAAAACCTCACATCTTCCACCTCATATGACGAGACCTCCTCACAACTCTCAGCGGGAGAGAGACCCTGCTACCCTAGATCTGCGTCTGCGCAACTTTCAAATGTCAGTTGGAGATGATTTGCTAGTATTTCAAGGGGAATATGGAATTTTAACTGTGGGAAAGGAATGCCTGTATAAAACCTTTGTTTGAAGTTCTTGTTGGGAACTACTGAATGTCATATGCTGTTTTGAATCTCTAACTACTCATATTGTGGGACATGGCGATCAATTCCACTGCTTCAACATCTATGCTTTGCCTGCTTGGACTCCTCCATTTGACTGTATCTCGAGAGTAGCTAAGGTGTTCAGATACAACTTAGCATGAAAATACCATCCAAGCGGCATCAAGAAAAAATTGTTGAAGTTAAGTGCATGATTTCTACTTGACCACACAAGGCGCATTCACCATCAGATCACACTGCTGGTATGATGACGGAGTTTGCTTTGAGTTGAATTTCTATCTCACCTGTACTGTGAAACTTATATTTGCCACTACTTTCTGAAAGACAAAGAAACCTTGAGCTATTCACAAATAGACGAAATTCATATGCAATGAAAATTTTTTATTGGGTTGTCCAAAAAAAAGTTTTAAAGAAAATTTTGCTTTTTGAAACTTGACTCTATCAACACACAATGACTTGAAGAGTCCTAGATGCTTCTATTCTAATCTTTGTTAACTTTCTAATTCTAGAAATGGGTTTTTTAGGGCTATTGAAGGACCCAGATTAAATTGTTGGCCAAATTTGCCACCCCAACCCTAAAAATTCAAAGTAAAAATGGAAGAAATGGGGAATAAAGAGCCATTAATGTCCATCTTCTTCCAAAATACTTGTTTTGAAACGCGTTCATACTGTTTGGACTTGACTGCAGATAGCTATGTCTAGCAAGTTCTGATGAAACCCAAGTCTGCAACTTCTTTCTCAAGCTTGACTGAGATTTGCCTTTGATATTCGCTTCAACTCCAAGATACTTGATTGAAAGATTGGGAGCTGATTGAACATTTCTTCCTTCACCATGAGATTGGGCACTTTGAGTCTTGATGCAAACTAAACTTAGCCATTTCTTCAATTTTCTTTTCATGTTTTGGGTTAAAGATGAAAAGCCCATGAAGAAAATTGAATTCGTGATGCAAAACAAGCAAGGCGGAGCATTAGAAACTTCATAATTAAATTCATTTACCCTGATTCAGGCATAACTTTCAAGGGTTATCATTTTTCTCTAGTTTGACTTCATGGAAGAACTTCACGGCTGACATATCCAACTCTGGCGAGCTGTATGAAGAAGGCAACTTCAAAATCAAAGTCAACAACACATGCCTTGAAAATTAGAAGGTTTCCCCTTAGAAAATTCCCCAAAAGCCCTGCGATGTGCGCAAACCCAATAGCCTGTGAAGGCATGGGTATACGAACATATCACAATAATTTCTTGAGTTTATATTTCTTCATCCGGGCAGCTTTCTTTGCTTCGCATAAAATCTCTCTTCGCGAAGCTAGCACCTTGGCACGCCACAGAAAATATCTGTCAACTTGGGCGATTTTTCTAAGGATGGAATTTTTTTTATATTAAATATAGAGAGTCAAAAGTACAGAACTTATGAGCAGTAATCTATTAGTGTTAGAAATCCAGCTGAGATACAAAAGTGAGCCCCAGGTCCATGGACCATCAAAAATAGCAGCTTAAAAGCTCCCCCTCCTAATCTAGATACAAAAGATATACAAGGATTCTTCAAAAGAATAGTAGTCCGAATAGAGCCTGCAGCAAAAATGTCGATATACTGGTGGAATTGCAGAATGATCAGTCAAGATGGACAACATAAATTAACATCATGTCAAAAAGGCTTAAAGGTTGCAAATATGCAATACATCCATGACAATTGTTGTCATTCTGAATGCCTCCCTTACTTCAGCTAAAACTCAACCATCACTTCAGGTTGTGATACTTGAGCTGGTGGACTTTACAGTCTCGCCAGTTACACTTTTTATGGAATCCTGGGCCCTGCAACCACAAAGGCCAACATATTGTGAAAGACAAAAACGTCAAGGACCATCTGAGCCAGTCTGCATTGATCTCTTTGCTGAAATCTTCACTATTTTCTACTGCTCCACTAGAACACTAGCCAAATTTTTACCCTTATACAACTATGATTGTTGTGATCGCTTTCCATCTCAATGTCCTCACCTCAAGACCCAGGTAGCCATCCTGACCATGACCAGATCTGGCTCCATTGTCTTAACTGAACACTCCCTGACACCAAGTATATTCTTAACTTATTTTGACAGCTCCATAGAAGTTTTCACCTCATTTTAAGAAAAGTCCCTTGGTTTGAAGAAAAATTCTTCTACCAAAGCCAATTCCGGGACTTCTAATTCCCATAAAATTCAGTGAAAATATGCAGAATAAAGCACCAGTTTTACTTAAAATTCTGTCACATGGGTTTTCTTAGGATTCTTAATCCCCAGATATTATGGGCAAAACATTTCGATTTCTTTGAACAAAAATGCAGAAACAAGAATGAGAAGGGTTAGGGCCAAAAGCACATCTCAAGATATTAGGCTTGCTTATAGTCTTGTGAAGCTGAAATCTGAATTTTTGGCTCAAGTTCTTTGTGCCAGTTTTGAAAAATATTTTCCAATGATCCACTCAAGAGATTTGCCAATGAATTGTTCATATGTTCAGTAAGGATTGCTTCAGTAAGCATAATTAAATATTCTTAGCTTTAACATGCGATAATTCTGAACATGAGATGTAAACATTAAAAAGGAATGCTCACCCAATCCTTCAATTAATATTAAGAATGCAAAGATAAATTGCCACCATGGATTTTTAATGCTTTGCGGTGCAAAAGGACTGAAAACATTAAATGATTTTGATATTTTGATCAGCATTAGCAAATTGTCTTAGCAATGGCTCGGATGGATTCACCCAACAAGAGTTCCCACTAATTCCGGAAAGTCCATCAAAGTTTGAAGACCCTGATTAGGCATTCCATTTGTATTTGCAAGAATAATATAGCTTTTTCTTGCTCAACTGTCCTTACTTTATAGCAATGACTGCATAAGAGTTACAATTGACCCCATGTTCGGAGTCTTTGATTATTATCAAAATTAATGAAGGGCATGATTGGAGTTTCTTAGGCCATGATGACGGAATAGCTGAGCAAATATCCATCGTCGAAAGTCCACAACAGAGCAAGGATGAAATGTCTGCTTGAGGAATTATGTTAGTAACTACTATCAAAACTCCTTTTATATGTTTAATGACTTAACCTCAAAAAATAATAGGCGGATATTATAGATTAAATTGCCCTGCAGAGGTTTCCATCTCTCTTTCTTAGCCATTTCTCCGTTTTGACTTGCAGATTCTATTTGACGCTTCAGGGGTAAACTGCCATTACAACGGTTTGAACGATGACCACCACTGCTGATTGGATGTTAATTTGTTTAATTTGCTCTTGATCTTGCTGCTTCTCCTCTGTTCTGGAAAAATTTTGCCCTTATCATCATTCTCCAACCAATTCTCTTGCTCTAACTTCTACTCTCCTTAAAGAGAAACCTCCTGAGATTATCTCGGGCACATTGTCTTTAACAGATGCTTAGAAATTTGAGCAGCCAATATGTCCTGTAGCCCCCTCCCGCCTCCTTCTCTCCTTTTCCTTTTTCCTTAATGGCAGAAAAAATCATATCCACCTTCAATTAACTCCCATTCATAGCAGAAGGGATTTATCTACCTCTAATGGCTCTAAAAGGATCACATTTCATTCATTTAAGAAGGCAATTGAGGTATAACTCTTGTTAAGTTCCCATTCAAACACAAATTTCCTTATTGTTGGTATGAGATGAAACAGTAACCCCACTTTAAACCATCCTTAAAGGGCATAGAAAAAAGGCTTTGGTAGATAAAATTCCAGTCTATGGCACCCTTTCCACTTTTTTGGAAATTGGACAAGTAAAAATGTCTTTGAAGCCTTTTTTTGACCTTCTGTCATGCCCCTTCAGTGACATCTCAGGAGACAGGATTGGCCTATCACACGACCCTCGTGGCTGATTGATTGGATAGAGGGTAACCGGAACTTGAGACTTCAGTTAGCGAGGGATTGATCAGTGGTCTTTCGTTACGGCTCGATCCGTAGGCTTTTGAGAATTGCTATTTTTAGCGGTTCTGTGGCATGTGGGACCCTGCTATTTTATATTTTATAATAAAATAAAGTATAATATTTTTTAAATTATTAACTTAAGTGATTTGCCTTGAGGGGTGCGCCATCATTAAAGGGGGCCAGTTGACGTTTGATTTATATTAAAATATTCAGCAGGAGACTATTGAAATATTAAAAGATTAAAATATGAATATTTCATTAAAACCCTATTCTTGAGGAAATCGCACTTTTCAGCTTATTAGTGGATTTGCCTTGGTTTTGAGCCATTATGAGATTATTGAATTTTGAGAACTGATCAAATTGATCTGAGCACAGACTTTAGGGTTTGAACTCGACTTCCTTGGGGAACGAGCCATCTCCAGCGGAAAGCAATTCAGAGAGTGTGAAATATCACTTGATCTATTGCCAGCAGAGGTTTTCTCATTCAGAGTAAACTACAGAGCTTTCAGAGATTGTCTTTTATCTGAGATTCTTCAGTGTTTTGCATCCAGACAGTAGTTGTTCATCTTGGCGCATCATTACAGAGGATTAGACATTGATTTTGGTGAAGGCCGTACAATATTTATTGCTGTTCTGTCAGGCCGTACCTTGCTGCAGGGCCGTACAATCTGTCCTTTGGCCGTACTCATCAGATTAAAGGAAACGCCTTTGTTAGAGGGTTCCAGTTTGCATTAAAGGAGGCGCCAACTATCTGGGAGTCACCAGAGATCATCAGTCGGAGGGAGAAGATCATTGTTTGACTCAGCCGTACATTTTTGTACTTCTGTAGCAGCAAATACCAAGTTCCAAAAATATTGAAAATTCTTTATTTTATTCATTGCATGTATCTGGGTATTTCTGTAATCAGTAGAGAAGAACAAATAAAGATACTGGAGTCCATTTTCAATCCATTTCAGAGTTATTTAATTTTTATTGAATTTATTTCAATTTATTGTCAAAATCGTACCTTTCATTTATTGCATCAAAAACACAAAATTTGCAAAAAAAACCAAAAACCTTCAGAAAAACCTGAAAATCAGTCAGGAGCAGTGTCAGGGGGAAACTAGGGTTTCTACAGTGGTATCAGAGCTAAATCCTGCCATCCTTAGGGTTTAGCCATCACATGTAGCCAGAGGAATTTGACACATACAGGTATTATACACGCAGACGTGCCTTGATTGAAAGGCAACGCAGTTTGAGCAGACAGCCAGATATCATGGCTGACAGGAATGACAGGGCTGAGAGATCTGATATACTGAGGACAGAGATCCCACAGAATAACAGGGATCAGGATGATGCTGAGGTCTTGCTTGCACTCAGGGATATACGTGCAGGTCAGCGACAGTCGACTGAGGTATTGCAGCAGTTGACAGTGGCACTACAGAGATTAGGCACTCCGAGGAGACCGTCACCACATCGTGACGATAACAGGAGTGAGGCAGGGTCACGGAGAGCTCCCAGGACAGTGTCACGGACAGCAGATAGGCCTACTTAGGCCTACTTTCACGGTGATGTGAGCCTCGGCGAGGCTTTTACCGTGTGATGATCACGAGGGATTTATTTGCCGAGCAACCTTGGCGGCAGCTTAACGAGGAGTGGGAGAGTTGATACCCCCGCAAATGCAGAACGGATCTCTCTTTGGACCGCTTTGTTACAATGTGAGGCGAAGAACACAGCAGGTTCTAGCCACAAGATTGAGACCCGGCAAAGAGTATCAACGCATCTCAAACATGCAACCAACAGGCTTAATTTGGTGATGTTTGATGGTAGTGGGAAGATGACAGCCCAAGCTTGGATTAGCAAGCTCGATACATTTCTTACTTTGCGTCCGATGGCGGAGAGAGACGCTATTAGATATGCTACACTACACCTCGAGGGAGTAGCATACGATTGGTGGCACCACGGCATGGTGACCTTACAGCACGACAGGATTACTACCTACCAGGAGTTCGTGGATAGATTGGTAGAGAGGTTTGACCGGAAGGATCCGGAAACCTACTTCCGAGATTTAGCACAGTTGAGGCAGAGTGGCAGTCTCGAGGCATATATCAGTGATTTCCAGAGACTATCCGTCATGGTCCCGAGCATATCAGAGAGGCGGTTGGTAGTTCTCTTTATGGAGGGTTTGACCGAGCCACTTAGAGGCTGGATCAAAGCCTTTGATCCTCCATCATTACAGGAGGCGATGAAGAAAGCACGTAACATGGAGTTTGCAGCCCCGACAAATAAATTCAACTCCAGAGGTTCTTCATCACCGTGATAACAAGGGGTTTCAATAAAATAATGATAAATCTGATTAAGGCACAAAGACAAATCAGATTAGTAAATCCATTCAAAAAGGTAAATCAGTTCTAATTTTGATCGTGGAGTCTGAATATCGAACTTCAGAAGAAGCTTTGCTTTTACTGCAAGGGACCATATGATGCCAGTCACGATTGTCCTCTAAGACCTAAGGGCAAGGCAAATCGTGTAATGTGGGCATACTATGAGGACTCGTAACTGTAGCACTCTCATCAGCCGAGCATACGCATATGATTCGGAGTCGAGGCTCCAGAGTCGGTAGAGCGTAGATAGAGCCCCAGCCTGCATACAGGGAGGCCCGCTTGGTCTGTGCTAATCCAGCAGGAGGGTTCTCTCAGGCTTCGTGGTGTATTAGCAGGTCAGAGGGTCATTACCCTATTGGATACAGGAGCCACGCATAACTTTATAGATGCTAGATTCGTTGAGAAACGAGGACTCAGCACTGAGGATTTCGAGGGCATCAGAGTCAAAGTGGCAGATGGTTACACTTTGAAATGTGAGCGCATGATTAGAGATCTCCCCTTACGCTTGAACAATTATGAGTTCAAGGCAGATTATTACGTTGTTAATATGGGAGACATTGATTTAGTCCTGGGAATGAAGTGGTTACACTCATTGGAGGAGGTCACACTTCGTCTCAAGGATATGGAGATTCGTTTTGAGGTCGATGGGAAGACACACATACTTAAGGCAATACGGGACAGCGACCTTAAAACAATTTCCTTTCGCCGAATGGAGCGGCTTATGCGTCACGACATGGTAGAGTGGGCTGCAGAGTGTCATTTGGCACCTTTACAGGAGGGACAGCAAAAGACAGAGTATCATCCGGACATTCAGCAGTTGAGAGTCAAGCATGACAAGGTGTTCAGTGATATTCCGCCAGGTAGACCTCCAGACAGAGGGATAGAGCACATCATTGAGCTCGAGGAGGGTGCGAAACCCATTATGATAACTCCTTACAGGCATCCTAAAAGATTAAAGGATGAGATAGAGAAGACCATAAAGGAGTTACTTGCTATGGGTCACATTCGACCAAGCAAATCACCGTTCACTTCTTCTGTAGTATTGGTGAAGAAGAAGGATGGAACGCTATATGCGTGCATTGATTATGCGGGTCCCTCAATAAGAGGACACAAAGAACCGACACCATACCGAGGGATTGATGAGCTTATTGATGAGCTCCATGGTGCCTCAAGTACTTTTACTAAAATCGATTTACTTGGCCAAGTATTTCATCGATACAGGGTCCGTAAGCAGATATAGAGAAGACAGCCTTCAGATGTCATTGTGGGCACTTCGAGTTCGTAGTGATGCCATTTGGGCTCACTAACGCGCCAGCCACTTTTCAGTCTACGATGAACAGGGTTTTTCATTCACAGTTGAGGAGGTTCGTCTTGGTATTCTTCGATGATATTCTCATATATAGCAGGACTTGGCAGGAGCACTTGGCTCATCTGGAGACAGTGTTGGGCATATTGGAGAGGGAGTCCTTGTACGCCAAGGAATCCAAGTGCGACTTGGGAATGACCGAATTGTTATATCTTGGTCATATTATCAGTGCAGATGGAGTGCGCATGGATCCTGAAAAGATCCGCGCCATTGTTGATTGGCCCACACCGGCGAACCTGACGCAGTTGAGAGGGTTTCTCGGTTTGTGTGGATTCTACCGTAGGTTCGTGAATGGTTATTCACGACATGCAGCCCCGATGACAGATTTGATGAAGAAGGGGGCATTTGTTTGGACTTCTGAGGCACAGGAGTGTTTTATGAAGTTCAAGGAGTTGATGACCACATGCCCTGTTTTGGCACTACCTGACTTTACGAAGCCGTTTGAGCTTCAATGTGATGCATCAGGTGAGGGCATTGGTGCGGTGCTTATGCAGGACAAGCACCCGATAGTGTATGAGAGCCGCAAGCTCAGAGGACCCGAGAGACTGTATAGTATATATGACAAAGAGATGCTCGCGATTATGCATGCCTTTAGCAAAATTTAGACAATACCTTGTTGGCAGCAAATTTTGCATTAAGACTGATCATAACAGTCTGAGACACTTCTTGGGGCAGCGAGATCTCAATGACAGACAGCAGAAGTGGGTCAGTAAGCTGCAGGCTTATGACTTTGATATTTCATATATCAAAGGGACACAGAACGTAGTGGCAGATGCACTTTCACGTAGACCGTACTTGAGCACTATGGTTCAGATTTCGGAGGATTGGAGGCACATGATAGTGGCAGAGTATGCCAAGGACAGTTGGGCCTCCAGTATTGTTGAGGGATCAGCAGTTGATACCAGGTACACACTTGTGAATGACTTGATCATTTACAAGCACAGGATATTTCTGACTCTCGGTTCAGAGGTGAAGAACATGGTTATGCGAGCCTTTCATGACATCCCTACAGCAGGACATCCCGGATACTTTAAAACTTACAGACAGATACGGGAGAGGTTCACATGGAAAGGACTCAAGAGAGATGTTCTTCAGTATGTGCGTGAGTGCCCTGTTTGTCAGCAGAACAAGCAGGAGAACACTTACCCGACAGGTTTACTACAGCCACTTCCGATTCCTGACAGGAAGTGGGAATGCCTGTCGATGGATTTTATCACGGGCTTGCCTAAAGCCCAAGGGCGTGATTGTATTTATGTAGTTGTGGATCGGCTTACGAAGTATGCCCACTTCTTTTCGATCACCACGACTTACACAGCTACACAGGTAGCAAAGGTGTTCTTTCGTGAGATATTGACTTCATGGGTTGCCCACCGAACATCGTGAGTAGCGAGAATAGTAGGTTCTGATAACTACGGCGGGGAGGTCGCCGGGAAGCTTTGCGGGACCGAGCTTACACCGAGCACCAGTTACCATCCACAGACAGATGGGCAGACGGAGATAGTGAATAAGTGGGTGGAAGGATATCTCAGGAATTATATTGCAGGGCAGCAGAAGGCATGGGTCAAATGGATACACTTGTGTGAGTATTGCTATAACTCGACATTCCATATGACCATTCAGATGTCACCCTTCATGGCGTTATACGGGTATGAGGCGCCGAGTTTCCTTGATTTGCTACTGAGCGACAGTAGAGT
>VDFB02138694.1:0-22867 GCA_007258455.2 Sequoia sempervirens
TTGTTTTGCTAAATCTAGTACCTTAATGTTGTTCTTTTCAAGAAGATGGGTGAGATGAGTCATTTGCTTTTTCAGGCACTTACGCTTATCACATGTGACCAAATTTCTTACAAAAGGTACAATTAACCTTTTCCTTATTAGGCTTGTCATCTTAGAGGAAAAGGTTTTAGAAACTGAATTTGAGGATGCCTAAATGAACAAGATCTTAAAAGAGAAGAAAAGAAATCTTCAAAAGACACCCTTGCTGCCCTTTCTGGTATTGCCAGGTATCATCCTTTCAAGTTGTCGAGTTTTGCAAGGGAAAAATACTATAAAACTAATTGATAGTGGGGGCAACCCACAACTTTATAAATGAGATATTGGTAGTAAAGGGGACTGAAAATAAAGAATTCGAAGGATTTAATGTTATAGTTCCAAATGGCTTCACCATCCCTTGCACCAAGAGGATACAACATCACTCTAGAAAAACACAAGGTGAATAATGATTGTTATGTAGTGGGCCTTGGAGAGACTGACATGGTCTTAGGAGTGCAATGGTTACATTCATTGGGGGGAATTCACTTGGAACTACCAAACCACGGAGCTGAAATTCAAGTCAAAAGGAAAGTAGTGCTTTAAGGTATTGCAAATAGAACCCCAAAACTGGTTTCAACAAAAAGAATGTAACGATCTTTAGGGAGAGGACAAGATACTTGGACAGCCCATTGTTTAGTGACAACCAAAACATCATCCACAAAGAAGGAATCTTATCATGTTGATATCCAATCTATTTTGCACAAGCATTGTGTGTTATTTAATGAATTACCTCCATGACTACCTCCTAATAGAGGATTTCAACATATTATATAGTTGGAATTGGATTCTAAGCTTGTGATGGCCACACCATACTACCGTACAAGGAGGTACAAAGAAGAGATCAAAACTGTTAATGATATAGCAGCTTTGGTAGCTCCTTCCAGCTCAGCTCCTTCATGGAAATATAATTGAATGATAGCCGTTGGCTATTCAAGTTATATTTATTATTATCGTTATTGTTTATCTTCACATTGTATAGCCGACATGAGAAGATACGAACTCATCTTGTTCTGTTATCAAGAAGACATTTAATGCGTGTTTATTATTTGAGGCCGACCTCTTGTGAAGAGGCGTGTATAATATTTATCAAGGCCGACATATGTTATTGAGGCCGACCTATCTTATATTGTTTATGACTATATTGAGGCTGACATTATTGAATTGTAATTGACATTTACTTTGGCCGACCTTATGATAAGATGAGGTGCAACCTCTTCAAGATGTATATATACACAAGACCATTCGTCCATTGAAATCAATCTAGCTGAGTTCGGTCATTCACTTCATTTCAATCTGATCAAGTGCGAATCTGATTAAGTGTGAATCTGTTCAAGTGCGAATACATTATCTGGTGGAGTTCGACTATTTCACATCAGTTCTGTCAAGTGCGAATATAGTATCAAGTGCTAATGCGAATACAAGATACAGGGCAATATATGCAGCACTAATACTATATACAATGCAGACTTAAGACAGTATGATGATCTAACAGATCGAAGTCTTATTGCAGGTTGTGAATCACCACTTATTCTGAAGATTGTCAGATCTGTATTCATTCATTTCTGTATATTGCCAGATGTGAATTGGCAGACTATTACCTGTTATTCCATTTTGCCAAGCGCTGCATATTGGTCTTATGCTAGACCTCATTGTAATATGTAAAGTTGCCATTGTTACATCAAATATAAGAGAGATCTTTGTTGCTGGGTTTTTTTCTCCCTCAAGAGGAGGGTTTTCCCAAGGTATATGCTGTGTTACTCTGTCTGATTTTTTGAATTATTTCTGTGCATTTACATCTGATCATAAAATTCAACATGGTATCAGAGCGGGTCGATGAAAAAGATCTGATCAGAAATTGATTGCAATAAGTTTGTCAACATTGGAAACTTAGATTGAAGTTATGCACATTTCGGGACAATAGACTGAGAGTCTTCATCGGCTTCCCCTGTTCGTGTTTAGTCGATGTAATTGCGTACATTGTGAAGAAAGTAAAGAGGCATTTTTCAGATCCTATCAGAAGTTGCCTGGAGTTCAGCGTATAACCTTTTTGGTGTATCCTTCTTGCTGGGCAGTTATCTGTGACATCTCTGAAATAAAATGAAAATGTGTCATGTGCTGGGCATTAACAGTAAGGAGGTTGCGATCTTCATTTATATGCAGCCACTTTGATTTATGTGCGGGCTCTAATAAGTATGTTGTTGAAGTTCTATCTAAACCTATCTACTTGGAAGAAGCTTGAGCAGATCTGAATCCTTGGTGAATGCAAGGAAGATTAATAAAGAGATAAGTATCTTTGTTTATATTTTTAAATCTGGGATGAATTTCAGTTTGTTGAATTGTGCAAATCTGACATCATTTGCTTGGATTGCGATCACTGGGATAAGATTCTTTAGAATTAACAATTATTCATTGCAAGTTGTCTCATGCTAATTTCTGAGTGTGACTCTGAAATAAAAGGAAAACTAAAATTACAATTACGATTGATTTTCTATATGCATAAACTGTGATAGAGCCTCGATTATTTGAGAAGTCGGGTTCCATATGCTGACTGCCTAATGAAATCTGTGTAGATTGTCTTTTGTTCTGCTGAGATTAGCTCTCCCGAGAACAGTAAAGATGGAAGAAAGACATGTCAAAATCAATAAAGATGAATGATGAATTTATTATTTGGGATTACTTAAGGAGATCCTGATCTCAATGAGATAAGTATTGCATGGTTGAATAATGTTCATGAATGTGTTATGTAATTATTAATTCATGCTATAACACTGAGATAGCCAATTATGTATGCTTCTAGCAATGGTACTTCTCTTCGAGATAGTTGAGTTCCATGAACTTTTAGTAATCTCTTCTTAATGCTTTCATGACATACCAAGAAGTGTAAGAGATTGCTTTCAAGAAGAGCTTGATGCATTCTGTAGGTTGAAGTATGGAGACACATCATGCAGCCATGGGACCGAGTGGATGGCTGAAGACATCTCTTCGAAAAGGAAGATTTAACCTTCAGAGGGAGTTCTATGACTTGCTGAGAATAAAATAGAGTGTTCTGGGATGAGATTGAAGAGGACAACCCTATATCTCTACAGAGGTGTATGTTAGAATCCATTTCTCTAAGGCAAGCGTTGCAGGCAATCTTAGATGATGAGGTCAAAAGATTGATGCAAATACTTAGAAATGCAGATGGAAGCATTGAGAAGTACAAGGCAAGATTTGTGGCTCGTGGGTTTTCTCAGAAAGAGGGAGTTGATTACATTGCTCCTGTTGCTCACTATTTCAAGGTACATGGGAGGAGTCACACGTTTTCAAGCTGAAGAAGGCCTTGTATGGTCTTAAGCAGGCTCCTCGTGCATGGTACGAAAGGATTGATTAGTACCTATCAAGTTTGGGTTCTTGAAGAATGATGCTGATCCAAATTTCTACTTCAAGGAATTGACTTCTGAATTTGAGATGAAGGACCTTGGGCTTATGCATTACTTCCTTGGCTTAGAAGTCTGGCAGAAACCAGATGGTATGATTCTAAGTCAAGGGAAGTACACCATTGATATATTAAGAGATTTGGCATGATGGATTGCAAATCCATGTCTACATCTATGGAGACTGCAGCTAGTTCAGATTTGGCGGATCCTACATTGTATAGACAACTGATTGGATCCTTGATGTATCTAGTTAACACTAGACGTGCTATCGTTAGGTGCCTTAATGATCATAATGTGATCCAGACGGTCATCTTAGTACGTAAAGCATCACGAGACGCCGTTGCCGGTTGGATCTGAGTTGAAATTATACTTAGGATCTGGAGACTTAGAGTTACACGGTTTTCCTTGATTTTGATTGGGCGGGATTTGTGTCGGTCGGAAGAGCACCTCGTTATTTGCTTGATTTTAGGTTGCTATGATTTCACAGTGCAGAGGAAGCGGTCTGTAGCATTGAGTCTGTGAGGAAGGCTACATTTTATTCACGACTTACGCAGCTGGGAGGCAGTGTGAAACTGCCAGCTCCTTGCGAGGTGTTTGGACAATCAATGGAGACCTACTATTATTCATTAGAGTTGTAGAATATACATCAATCCACCTGTGTTTCATGGCAGTCCAAGCATGTGAGATCAAGTACCAGCTATAGCCGAGGAGATATGTAGTGCTTGCGGAAAATTTTATACAGTTGAAATTTACATTGCTTTGATGGCTGAGGCCAGAGAAAATATTCTCACCAAGCCTCTCACCAGGATAAAGTTTGTACACTTTCGAGACAAGCTTGGTATGGTGGAGAATCCAGCCTTGACTGAGTATGAGTCTCAGTATCAGTGAGCCTTGCTTAATAGTTCTTCTTTGTGAGAGAAGTTCGAGGTGAAATCCCTTGTTAATGCATTTTCTTCTGTGACGGAAGAATTTGAGGTGTAAGCCCTTGTTTCCACCCTCTGAGAGAGTCATGGTGGATGTCATGTGTGTGACTCCATGACAGCATCACGTGAGAGAATCTGTGATGACTTCTTGTGTACTTGTGTTTCACCCTCTGAGAGAGCCATGGTGAAAGTCACGTTGAGGTGACAACATCACGCAAGTGATGAACACTTGTACATACCATACATTGGTGTAGCCATGATGGTTGATATCACATTGAGGTGATATGCTTTCACGATGAGGTGATAAGCTCCTTTCCATACATGGGTCTAGCCATGGTGGTCAATATCACAATGAGGTGATATATCATTTCACACATGGATGTAGCCATGATGTTCGTCATCACATTGAGGTGATATTTCTCTCTTTATATCTGATTGCAGGCAATGATGGCAGATGGACCTCATATGGAGATGATTCATTTTATGCAGCTGGAAGTTCTCTCCCTAGCTGAGAGGGAGTGTTAATGATATAGCAACTTCGGTAGCTCCTTCCAGCTCAGCTCCTTCGTGGAAATATAATTGAATGATAGCCGTTGGCTATTCAAGTTATATTTATTATTATTGTTATTGTTTATCTTCACATTGTATAGCCGACATGAGAAGATACGAACTCATCTTGTTCTGTTATCAAGAAGACATTTAATGCGTGTTTATTATTTGAGGCTGACCTCTTGTGAAGAGGCGTGTATAATATTTATCAAGGCCGACCTATCTTATATTGTTTATGACTATATTGAGGCCGACATTATTGAATTGTAATTGGCATTTACTTTGGCCGACCTTATGATAAGATGAGGTGCAACCTCTTCAAGATGTATATATACACAAGACCATTCGTCCATTGAAATCAATCTAGCTGAGTTCGGTCATTCACTTCATTTCAATCTGATCAAGTGCGAAACTGATCAAGTGTGAATCTGTTCAAGTGCGAATAAATTATCTGGTGGAGTTCGACTATTTCACATCAATTCTGTCAAGTGCGAATATAGTATCAAGTGCTAATGCGAATACAAGATACAGGGTGATATATACAGCACTAATACTGTATACAATGCGAACTTAAGACAGTGTGATGATCTAACAGATCGAAGTCTTATTGCAGGTTGTGAATCACCACTTATTCTAAAGATTGTCAGATCTGTATTCATTCATTTATGTATATTGCCAGGTGTGAATTGGCAGACTGTTACCAGTTATTCCATTTTTCCAGGCGTTGCATATCAGTCTTATGCTAGACCTCATTGCAATATGTAAAGTTGCCATTGTTACATCAAATATAAGAGAGATCTTTGTTGCTGGGTTTTTTTCTCCCTCAAGAGGACGGTTTTCCCAGGGTATATGCTGTGTTACTCTGTCTGATTTTTTGAATTATTTCTATGCATTTACATCTGATCATAAAATTCAACAAAAACAGCCATCAAGGAACCTTTGGAAATGATCCACATCGAGCCTAATTCTAGTCCCTTTGCTTTAATAATGGTTTTTGTTCAAAAGACAGATGATACCATACAAATGTGTATTCACTAGTAGACTTTGAACGAAAAGAATGTAAAAAAAGTTATCCAATTTCCAAGATCATTGAATGAATTGATGAGTTGCATGGTGCCATGTATTCTCAAAGATTGTTTTGAGATCAAGTTACCATCAAATTTGTGTGATGGGTGAGAACATGCAAAAGATAGTATTTGTATGTCATTTTGGGCACTTTGAGTTCTTCAACATGCCTTTTAGTTTTACAAATACTTTAGCTATTTTCCAATCATGTATAAATCAAGTATTTAATAAGCAATTGGGTATGTGCAGGATCATCATGGAAAAAAAAAGCCCTTAAGTGGCAAAAAAATCAGAAAAATCAGAGTTAGGAAAATTGACGTAAAAAATCGAATAAGTTTTCTATATTATTTCAAAAATATGTAAGAATAAAATTTGTATAAAATTGAATGTAGTTTCTAAAATATTAGGTTTATTTAAAAAAAATAAAAATCTATTTGGTGAAAATTTGAAATGTCAATGTAGTAGTACTTAAATTTCAGGTAAAAAATAAGTAGGTGTCTGTTTGTCCACCCTAACCACAATAAAATAATAATATTTTTTTATAAGATTTTACATATAAGTAGGGGACTCATGTCCCGATGTGATGCATATTTTTTTGTAATTTTTTTCCAAGTAAATAATTAATTATGATTTTTTTATTACAACTTTTAAAAAATAAAAAAACTCCTATGTCTAACCACCTTAACTTGGTCAAAACTCCATGAAATTCTTTTTTTTTTAATCCTATAGTATGTGAAGCATAGAATGTGACACATGTTTCGGATTCAAAAAATGTGATACCGTTTGAAAGCTATAGATGTTTTTCAATCAATTAGGACTTTAGTTGTAATTCAAATAGAAAATAAATAATAATAATTTATTAAATTCAAAGTAAAGTATAATTTATATTAGTGGAAAGCTGAGAATCTCCTTTAAAAACCCTTTTTGTTTCATCAATTTGGGTAAAAAAGAAGTCGTCAGCCACATTACCTACAAAAACCCATCATATCGCCATTTTTTGGCCCATCATGATCCTGCACATACCCAATTAAGCAAAAAATAAATTGCTTTTCTTTGATGACATCTTCATTTATAACAAAACATGGGAAGATCATTTGAAGCATATAGATACAAGTCTAGGAATGTTGGAGTGGGAGGCTCTCTTCACAAAGGAATCTAAATGTCAATTTGAGATGACATCAATTTTACATTTGCACCATGTCATTAGTGCCCAAGGAGTATGAGTGGATCAACAAAAGATCCAAGCCATCTTGGATTGGCCTTCTCCTACCACATTGACTCAATTAAGAAGATTCATTTGCCTTTGCAATTACTAGATTTTCATAATTTACCAAGGAATGAGTTTTTGTATGATTACAATCAACACAAGTTTTTGATAAACTTAGGAAAGTAATGAGATCATGCTTTGTATTTTTTGTACCAAAATTTTCTCTTTCGTTTGTTGTAGAATGTGATGGGTCAAGAGAATGAATTGGACTTGTGACATAGAAAGGGCATGCCATAGCTTTTGATAAAAATAAGTTGAGAGAACCAAAAAAGGATTCTCTAGTTATGACAGTGTTGTCAATTATGCATGTTTTGAAAAATTTAGACAATACCTAGTTTGTGGGACATTTGTGATAAACACAAATCATGACAAATTTAAAATTCTTCCTAGGCCAATGAGATTTAAATGATATACAACAAAAATAGGTAAGAAAGCTCCAAGTATATGCTTTTTGACATAAAATGCATGAAAGGGAAAAAGAATGCAATGGTTGATGCACTTTCCAAGAAGCCTTCATTATTAACTATGTTTCTAGTATTATTGTTGATTAGAAGGTTGTCATTGTGGTGGAATATGCTAAAAAATGCATTTGCAAATAATCTTAATTTTGACAAATGACAACTATTCAGTGATAAATGATCTTATCCTATAAGGATAGAATTTTCCTAATTCCAAAAATCTAGGATAAAGGAAAAGATTTTAAGAGCCTTTTTATGATACACCATTAGTAGGGCATTCAAGATATTACAAGACATATAGATAAATCAAGGAGAGATTTTCTTGACAAGGAATTTAAGAAAAGGGCCTCAACCATATCAAAGAATGCATGATTTGTCAACAAAACAAAGCAAAGTATACTCTTCCTATAGGATTATTACAACCTTTTCCTATTCCTTATCAAAAGTAGGAAAGCATATCAATGGACTTCGTTACAAGCCTACCTAAGGTACAAGGGTATTGGGTCCCAAAACATGAATTGCTCGACAATCCTAGAACTCTTCTTACCTTTAGGGCTAGGGATTTGTCATCAAGAAGGTAAAACTAGGGTTCAACAACAAACAAAAGAGAGTTAAAAGGACAATTGAAGAGAGTGGGTGGTCTCTCCTACACTTTGGGCTCAACTAGACCGGAAAGGGTATTACCAAAGGATTCTTAGTAGGGTTTTAAACCAATTAAAATTTAGTATGACTACAAGAATCAAAAGCTATACTAAATGTACACTTGACCCCAATATTTCTCCTTAGGTCAAGACAAACTACCTACATATAAACTCTTATATAGCTAATAAAAGCTATGCTCCCCCTTTGGGATGGGGACAACATGGAATAGGGAGCCATGTTTCGGTCACAATGATTTTTTTTTTCCATTTTAGGGGACGACAAGGTATAGCTATTAAAAACTAAAGAAATTTTTTAAATATAAGAAAATTTCAAATATTCATATGGTAACATTGATAAAGCATTCATCATAGAAATAATAGAACCTTTGTGAGCATGGTTAATTGAATAAAAAATATGATTAAAAGCATAAAGTTTCCACAGTCCATGATCAATAAGTGTTGAGATTTATGGATTGCAACTATGTGTAATCTTTTTTGCATCAACGTTTCAGATCATACTTCATGATCCATCATCAAGATACATGTCTACTTCTATTATTTCACTCTCTTATTCTCTTTGCTCAACATCTTGATGATGGATCATGGAGTATAATCTGAAACGTTGATACAAAAAAGATTACAAATAGTTGCAATCCAGAAATCTCAGCACTTAGAAATTATGATGATTTTAAAATATACATATGATCATGAGTTAATAAAGACATGCTTAATTGGTGTGTATATTCATGTGAGGGATTTATTATTAAAGTCTTCCTTAAGTTCCTTCAAGAATGCATGTTTTGTTCTCAAACTCATTAGCAAATAAGAACGATTAAGTAAAAATATAATTGGTTATGTTCTAGTTTGACCTTAGCTAGGATACTAATACATACATGATTGTTCTATGAGTTGTTTGTGCAAGGTATGACTAATACACTATTGTATTATGAAAATGGCATTTTTTGTCAGCTATGAATTAACTCGTATTTAGCAATATAATGATTGTAGCATGCCAACTTTGTCTATAGCAATCTTTGTATACTAAATAAGTTGTCCAGTGTATGAAACAAGATAATACTTGATTGTGGCTTTGATTGTGAAGATGTAGATATTTGCAACAAGTGATATGTATTTTGTAAATATTGTGATCATGATTCATCATTGGTCTATTACTTGTTTAGACTTATAGTTTGATAGAGGTTTGGGGGCAACACCCCCAATGAGGTCAAGGGTACCATGCATCATGGGGGTCAAGGGCAGTGCCCCTAGCACATTCCTTGTCGAGATACAAACCTTCATGGTGCACACTATTTTCAATTTTTTTGCAAATCCTAAATGGGCATGTCATAAACCAAACAAGCATTAAAAGGTTGTAATTTATTTTTAAGGTAACTAAAATGCCCCTAGGTATGTTAGGGAATGACTAGCCATCTTTGAGTCAGATGGGCAACATATGGACATCCCCTGGTCATCTTAGGGATGTCTAGTTGTCAGCTAATGTACCTTGCAAATATTTTGGTGTCCTAGGAATGTTTCCTAAATTTTGACAAATAGAAGGAGACAAGGTGGGACATTTCCTACCTACCTTCGAAACATCCCCTAAAGGGGAGGGGGTCATTTTGGGCAAGGAGCATGTCCTCGAAGAGCACTAGATAAAACACCTTGCACATCCATCTACAGATAAGAGCAATATTTAATCCCTATAAATGATTTCATATGACATTATATACAAAGTGGCAAGGTGCAAACATGCATGACATGATTCTCTGAAGATTTAGCTATTAGGTTCACTTCAGATTATTCATTGGTTTGTAACAATGAATTGTGAACAACATAAATATCCTAAACTAAACCTAATCTACTGCTACTTCTAACAAGGAAGGATGGTGTTTAAATGATGGAATGTTTGGCCCTTACCAATATGGGCTAGTGCGTACTCCATTTGGCAATAGTGTCATGAACAATAAAGAGGAAAGAGATACATCTAGCCAAGTATCACCAACACTAGATTTCATTTACATGACAATCAAAGAATACATCATATGTAATGGACATACTTAAATCTCAAAACTACAATAACCCATATGAGACAAAGGAAAGGCCAATACAATAGCATTGTGATGCATTAGAAGTTGTCACTCTTCATCTAACCCCTATTACAATCACATCAAAAAAATCCATGAGAGAAAATGCACAACTATGACTATACATTCCCCTAAATCAATACAAACTATCATAGAGACACATGTACCATTTATGGAGATGTGCATTGAAAACCCTTCTTTCTCTTCACAAGATGCATTCCTTCATTTACAATTCAAATCTTAAAGTGTTTGATGCCTTACAATCAACTATAGACATTGTCGAACCAAAAAATTGGCTCAATGATTAATCGTTTTAGAAAATGAATACTCCAATATATACACCCCCTATGCAAGTTGCCTAGGGTTGAGGGCTAAAATCTACATTAATTTCAAAATCCCCAATTGGTACACTGCAAAGGATGCACATACCCTTTGGGTGTAGTTTCAATTGCAACCAACCAAGAGTTGTAGACACAAGGCATGGAGGAATGTTCTTATGTGATTTGCAAATGTCCTCTACATTAATGGTGAATTGGATGTGAACTGCCATGGCATGAAAGAACGCTTACACAACCTATTGAAAGAACCCCCAGAAGGTCACACACCATTAGTTATGGTAGTTAAACCATGATAGAGTAGGAATGCCCATAGGTAGAACAATGCAAAAAATGTTTGAATATCCCTTATATGTCTTTTCCTCGTATTCTAAAAATTCATTACATTTGTCTATTCTTTGTTTATCAAAAACTTGGCCTCTATGCAAACCATGTTGCACTTTCAACAAGTTCACAAACTAGCCAACATATTGAACTTGACACTTTTCTTTCTCTTTTTTTTCCTCTCTTTTTCTCTCTCTTCATCTTGTAACCACTTTCACACTTTTTGTGAACTAGCGAACTATTTGAACCATGTCACACTTTTCACGGACTTTAGAAGCTCATCAATTTTTTGACAAGTTCACAAATTTGCAAACTTGCCAACATTTAGAGCTTAATGCTTCCTTGTAGGACCTTTGGACATACATGATTTTTAGAAGCAAATACTAGCAAGAAAATGCGTTGGAAATCAATGTAGAAGAATGACAAGTACCTAGATGTAAAAATATTTGAATGGAAGATAAATTCCAGCAAACTATTTTGCAAAAAAGTTGGAGGTCATGACATGGGAAAAGGGAAAGGAACTCAACATGAGGATGGGAAACAGAATTTTGGGCCAAGACCGAATGTAGGGAGTGGATGGGGGAAGGTAATTTGAAAACAAATTAACTTCAATGTGGGAAGAAATGAGTGGGAAAGTATAAGAGATGTCCTTGTGAGAAAACAATACAAAGGCGGATGCAAGACAAGGATGTCAAAATGGGATTCACATGTCTCGATGCAAAAGGGAATCTTGCAAGGAAGACTAGGGAAGAAGATGTAGGAAAGTCTAATGAAACTGGGCATGGAATACCATGGATGCAAGAAAAATGTCCACATCCACATCAAAAATGTGGATAAGCTAACTAAATATGCCTATTTTGCTATTTCTTAAAAATTCAAGGCACCCCAAGTGGCCAATTAATTTTTCAAGGAAGTGTTTAGTTTACATGTATTACCCAAAGATATTGTATGTGATAGGGATGGAAGATTCCTCAATATTTTTTTGCAAGAGTTGTTTCATTTGACGAGTACATAACTCACTCCAAGCACCAATTATCATCCTTAAAGCTCGATGGACAAACAAAAATAGTGAATAAATAGTTTGAGGGATGTTTGAGGAATCATGATTCAAATCAAAAATCAGTTTGGGTAAAATTGTTGCATTTGAGAGAATATTGTCATAAAACTTCCTTATATTGATTGATATTTATATATACATATTGGGAGAATATATATGCAGATACTTATTTATATTGATTGATATTTATGTATATATATTTATATATAATTATAGTTATTCTCCTACTTATATTCTACAATTTACTTCCATATTATTCTCGCTGCAGGCAATATTTATTTTAATAGATATCTTCTATCTGTTTAAATCTCATTCTATTCCTTACTGATTATATCTGCTCCTCCTTTCCTCAGAATTTCTGTTGTATATTCTTTTATTGATTTCTACTACTTTAAGATCTGTATATTTCTCTTTTTCTTCTGCATAATCTCCTTTGCTGAGTATGACTACATTTATACACTTATGGCTGAGTGAAGAGGCATATCTGGAAAGTAATGTCCTTCCATTATTCTATCACTACTTTCCAAAACCAATCAATGCCACGAATTACTTTGTTGGGGTCAAGGTAATCGCTACATTTAATTAATGAATTCTATCGCTGCTTTTTTAAGATTTAGTCGCTGTTTTATGACTTTGGTTCCCCCTTAGTAATCTGCCTTTGATATATATATATATATATATATATCTCAAAATGTTAATATTTATTTTGTTATATTTGATAATTATAATTATAATATTATTTTATGATAATTATAACTATAATAATATTAAATTGCTAATTTTTTTTAATATTTTTAATATGTATTTTGTTATTTATTTTATTTATTTATTTGCATTTCAATGCTTTATATCTTAGTGTTACAATTTCAGGGGCATGACATAAACATAAAAACAAGACTTTGCAACAAAAAAGGGCATCAATTATAATTGCTATCAAACTCTTTTCTCTAAGATTGAGCACTTGTGTTCATCTTCTAGCACGGACAGAAAAGCCATCTTACTGCAAGGAATCTAGAAATAAAACCCTCTAAATTTATATTTGGATTGGAGGACGAAAACCCTCTTGTCCATTTTAGGTGATTCCATCCAAGGATTGCATTCGTGCTCATAGCTCAAAGTAATTCTAGTTTTCAAAAGTTGTGCTAAAGGTTTGCAAACTTGTTACAATTGGTGAAGATTTCATTATTTATATCTTATTGAATAGACATTTGTTGTTGAGAAACAAATCTTATCTATTTTGATGATTATTATTTATGAGTGCCAAGGTTGTCATACCATATTAGGGTTATTATCTGGTTGAACATCTTCTCTTCTAGTTGTTGCATCTTCTATGCTATCATGACAATTCATAATATTGTTGGGAGCTGTCATAACATCTCATTGTGGCTGATTTCATGTTTCAAACCTATCTTACATGTTCTACATATCATTCACTAGTCTTCTACTTGTCATACTACGTATGCTATTTTCCATCACAACAATTGCAAATTGAAATTGTAGCACTATGATATTAGAGATATTTGATATTTAAACAATTTATTGATTATTAAAGGTTTGTTCTACCTAATGGGACTCAACCTGAACATGTAAAAAATTGCCCATCATTTACAACCAGTTTGAGAAAACTACAAATTAGTTTTCCCTTGGTCAAATTTCCTAAATGTTGTTCCTCATCATCCCCCATGTTCCTATCAATTGCTAAAGGTTGCAAAAATCCAAAAAAGAAGTTCCAAGTCTTGGAAGAATTTGGTCATTTTCCTCAATTCCTACAAAGTTGCGAAGTTTTTGGAGTTTTGAACATCTTCTACTTATCCAATATCTTGATCCACCATACAAGTTTTACAAAGTCTATTAGGTCCCCATTTCCCTTCATTTTCTTTCAATTCTTTTGTTTCTGGATTTTCAATGGACTTCCAACCTTCTCCTTTGTCTTGATCTCCCATCCTTTTCCACATCTCTACATTCTTCTGTTATGCAGCTCCTTTACCTTTTCACTTTTATGGAGTTGCAGAGTTCTTCTAGACTTCTATTTCCTTGCCCATTCCCAACCTCCAATCAAGTCTTGCCTTTCATCCTTGTGCTTTGATTCCCCTTTGTTGACTTGTGAAGTTCCAATGGACTTCTTCAATCTTTTATTTCCACCTCCTAACATCCAAATCTTTGGTTCCTTGATCATTTCTTGCAATCCTTCTAGCTCCCTTTTTTTGTGGAGTTATGTTGCACTTCCAAACTTTCTCCATTTCCTTTCATTGATTATACATGTTTTCCCAACATTTCTTTCAATCCTTTTCCTATACACTTTTAGTGTACTTCCGAACTACCATTTTAATGTCTCGTCCTAACTTCCACTTCCAACCTTCAACTCCCTAGCAAGAACTCAGATTTCCCCAAGCAATTCCTTTGCTCAATTCTTTCTTTTGTGAAGTTTTGAAGGACTTCTAAACTTCCATTGTAACTTCATGTCCTTACTACCAATTCCACATCATATTCTCGCAAAGTTGTCCAATGGTTGTACCACTCCTTTCCTCCTATCATGCAAAGTTCCTTTGGACTACAAAATGTTCTTACCTCTAATTCTACATCCTTTCCCAACCTTAATTCAGTCATTTTCATCTATTTGTAGAGTTTCGATAAAATTTTGAACTTCCATTGTAATGTCTTATCCTAACCTCTAGCCATGAAGTGAAACCCTACATCTCCCATCTTGACCTCCTATCCTGTCTCAAATTTCTAATTTCTTCTAGATTGCCTCTATCACTTGCCATATCTTCCCAAGATGCCATTAATGACCCAATTTCACTCACACAATTGCTCCAAGAGTATTTTCCCGCCTAAGAACAATTGTCCATCTCAAGGGCACAGATTCGCATGCATTTTCAATGGTGCAAGATGAGGGCAACTATACTACCATTAATGCGATGGTTGAGTTCCAACTCCTAATGATCCTCACACCTATTCCAAATCATCCATCTCAAAAATTTTGTGGGTTTTCACTTGTCTTGCATAACACATTTATGAACTCCTATTGTCCATTGAATTCCTGGAAGCAATTGGGTGCCCAAGCAAAGTGCTATATATGCAAGTCTATTTTTCAAACAAAGGATCAATAATTTCTAGCTTTCCACGAGGCCAAGTGTCATGGAAATTCTAGGGTTTCAACTCCTACAAGTTCAATTGTCCAAAGAGAAACACCTTTTGTAAATCACAAGGTCTTTGTATTGTAAATGATGTTAGTTACTTAACATTTGCACAACCCCATTTGTAGATCTTAAAGAGAATTCTAGCTTAGGGTTTCCTCTTGCCACATTTGCCAGTAAATTGTAATGAAAATTTGATTAATGTGAAAACATTCTAATCCATTGAAGCTTTGAAATGGCCTCTTTTTTATTACATATGGATTTCTACAATTTGGGGATGGATCACTAAGTATGTTTAGTTGTTTGATATATATCTTTGGTGTATGTCTATGCATAGCTCATATTCTATTATGATTTCAATAGTGGTGTTTCTCTTAGTATATTGTCTCTACAACATAATGGATTAGGCACCAATCTTGGATGTTTATGATCAACTATCCATTCAAAATGACAAATATGTTTCACCAATAGTATAGGAGTAGGTTAGTAGTAAGTAGGCACCTCATGATTCAACAATTAAACCAAGGAATCATCTCTAGCAAGCCATAAAAGTTTGTACCTTTAGGAATCATGTTTTGCATATCTACATCTTGTAGTTGTGCAATGGCGTTCTTATCAACTTATAAAAAAGGTTTTATGTGTACTAGGTTAGTCTTTGGTCTAATAACAACCTTGAGACCAAAGGGACATTAGGTATTACTACAATAGCTTTGGTTTGTTTATTTTTAGTTGTGATCAATCATGTTAAGTATACCTCTAGGAACACCCTCCTAGGTCTAGTTGATCCCAAAGCAAAAGAGAGAATACTCACTCTTAGAAATTGACCTTAACTCACTCACATCTATTGATGAGTTGACCAATCCCCCTTTAGGATGACATTTCCCTAGCCCTAAAGCGAATTGATTCCTCTAGGACTGTGGGCAATGATTTTGGAGACCAAAAGTACCTTGCAACATTTTAAGCTAATAATTGGTAAGTGCAATGCTATTTTACTAAAAAAATAAATGAACCTCATAAATTCTCCAACATGTTCCAAGGAACATCGTATATTGCCTACCTTAGTGGGAAGGGACAGGTGTTCTAGATATTTTAGTGGCATCTACCTGTGTTTTGTCATTTGAAAGCAAGTCTCCAAGGGTTATTCCCTCTGTATGATCATCAAGATTTTTTTGCAGCTCCATACCTCACCTGTCCATTCACATCTTTTAGATATTGTTTTCCAATTATCCACTGCTTGTTGAAAGTTCCTACAACATTGAGAAATCATCCATGTAGATTTTTGTGCAAATATGCACAAGGTTTGAGAAGATACTAATGACTTCTCTCTTAAACATGGCAGGAGCATTGTGAGACATAAGGTAAGACTTTGTAACCATAGCTCCCCACAAGCATGTAAAGGCTATCTTCTCCTAGTCCTATTGCATTTCCATTTATTTATTTTGCTCCTTCTAACAACATGAAACTCGTATGCCATTCTTTTCAACATTAAATCAACTAATGGTTTGCATAAAAAAAATCAAGCTTGTGAGTTTAATTACAGAAATAAAAATTTAACACTTAAACTAAAAATATTTTGGTTCCTGGATATGCAAATTATAAACAGCAAAAGCATACAATCATAAAGACTGACCTCTATAGTTGTATTACTTATACATGTGAATTTAGCAATTCATTGAGACAGTTCGAATGACATACATTTCCTAACATGCTAAAAACAAGGAAGAAAAATTAACAATTAAGCTTAGAGATTTTCATTTGAACTTTCTTAGAAATATAACTATTACTTCAAGAAAAACTAATCACCTAATGAACTTCAAAACCAGAAGGCACAGGAGGTTTGAATTGTGCATCAATATGTTTGTACTGTTCCTCAGATAGCTGCTCTGGTTCACCCTGCAACAATTGAATATTTTTGTTTTTACTGAAATTGATTCTGGAAACATAGTTTGCAATTATAGTTGTGCCATTAATAAAAAATAGGAAAATATAACAAACACACCTTAATTGTATTTATCACTTCTTGTTGCTCAGAGAACAGCCTTTTGAGATGAGCAAGGTGTGTTTCAATCTCATCTATATGTCTACAAGGTTCAATGTGAATGATGACAATAAGTTATTTTAAGAAATATGTCAAGATAGTTTGTTGAATGAGCATTAATCTCTTTGAGAGAGAGCTTAGTATTGCAAAAGCTAAATGTGAGCATAATGTATATTGAAAATAGCAGTAAATAAATATCTAAGCAATTCATATCTAGTATTTAGGCATTCAGCACTAAAAACAAGTCCCACAAGATCAATGGAATTGAAAAAAGAGACTGTCTTATCAGAAAGGAATTGGTGGATATGTTCTACAAAAAGCACCAAACCAGAAAAGCATAATTTATTAACCAGTTCTACAGTGGTTAAGCGGGAAATAAGGAAGGCATGAACATAGAAAAGGAAACACTACATCTACATACAAAATTCTACCCAAGTAATGTCTGCAGAAATCATAGTTAACAATAACAAGGATATTTATTGAAGCAATTGATGGTGCCAGACTATGCATAATGGATGTTCAAGTTATGGAACCATTTTATGAATAATGTCATGGGAAAAGAACAGCCTTTCGAATGAAAGGTATTCTATCTAAAAGCCAAGCACACCTCTTCCGGATGTTGCAAACCTGAAGTCAAGACATCAATAAAAACTAACTCTCACATAAATGAGAGCCAAAAACTTTCCGCCCCCCTAGAATCTTGATGGTAGTCCTGTATGCTTTTGTCATTATGACCAATCCCTTACTTAACTTGCTTGTCATCAATTCTGTATTAAAGTAAAACCTAGCTCTATTGCATATATGAAACACCCAAAAACTTGCTACTTTACAGCTGTTTCCTTTTCAGTTTTCTGGTTTCCATTTAAGTTCAATTCTAGTGAAGGCTTCAATACCTTCCTCTACCAGAGTGCGACACTCAGTAAAGCATTCATCTGGAATAAAAAAAATCAGTTTCAGCATCTTCCAAAAGATTGAATCTACTACTATTTGAGGATTTTCAGGTGAGATAATTCAGTGTGGTTGACAATATCTCATGATTTTATGTAGAGGAATCCATTTAGAAAAATAGAAAATCTAATCAGAGAGATTGACAAAGTAATTTCAAATGAAGATGGCATAAAGAAATAGTCATCAGTTGATTTTTCTAATGTTTTATCCATGGCTCTTCTTCCATATTTTTTAGGCAGCAAAAAGATGTGCTTGAAACTTTGATCACACATGTAATAAAGAAATTGTGCATACCTAGCCATCTGAGAATTTGTCTTTCCACACATAATCCACTTATTCCAGCTTTTCTTGTCTACATTAGAAACCATTTGTACCTACAGATACGCAAAGATATAATGAACAAAATTGGTCAGCAATGAGAATCCTTGCTATTGAAAATGCTTTCATATTATTTTCAGTTCAAGATTAATTAAATAATGCTGCAGAAGAAACACCACTTGTATATAAAAGAAAGAGCTAGGGAGCTCCCTAACGAATAGTTCATAAGGCACAATACATACTGAAGGTCTTGCGAATGAGGCAGCAAGTTAAGCAGAATAGATAGTGATGTAAACTTTGTATTTACACAAACTTAAGCCGGAGCAGTACTGGGTATTTCTAGTGCTTCACCATTGTGACCATCAACAAGATGCAATAAGTGCAAAGTGGACCATTCATGCTCATTAGATTTGAGTTCATGTAAACCATGGCCCATGAAATATGGGTTGATGTCAATTTTCTCAAAACTATGCCACTACCCAAAAATTATAACATAATTTGGCCAATTGTCACACCTCAATTTTTTTTTAAATTAATTATGTGGATTTTCAGTATTTATTTGTTATGTTTGAGTTATATAGATTTAAAATGTGAATATCTAGAATAGAATGCAATTTCTACTACTTTGATCAATCCAATGTAAACTTATGTTCAATTGTTGAATTTAGCTTCTTGGTGGTTTTATACTTTTGTAGAACAAAAATAAGTTTTTGTTTTGATCATTATTGTTAGTCAACTATGTATATTAATGAGATTATGGTTAGTACAACTAATGGACTTCATGCCAAATGAAGTGAGTAGAGATGGATGCAAAGCTACCCCTCCAGATGAAATATAAAGCCTCATCAGAGATAATAGATCAGTTATTGGGCAATCGGAGATGGTGTGGGTTGAACATGGACATCTTTTTTTGGGTAGGAGAAAGGTTAGTGGGTTCATTCTTTTAATTAGGCTATTTATTTCAATATCAAAAGAATTATAAATTTTGATTAAGATAGAATATTTGTAAAAAGATAGAAAAATGATAATAATTAAATTTAAAATGCATACTCCTAAGCATCAAATGCAAACAATAAATTAGTATTACCTGAAAAATAAATGCAACACCCTTTTAGAACTTCCATCACTCCATCTCAATGACTAGAAAGTGGCAGAATCAACTAAAATTGAAGTGGAATTTTAACTGCACTTTAGTGGAGTAGGAGAGGTGGTAAATAGCATGTGCCATGATGATGCACAAGGACGAAAAAAGGGGAAAACTGAATGCTTATGTTGACTAAGAGAAGTTGGAATCAAAACAAAAAATGTTGGAAGGGTTTGTTGGTGTTTTTTCCAGCTAAACCTTGAAAATCCTCTAAAGGATAGCCAATCCTTATGCTTAACAACTTCAAGATTAGTGGCCAACAAACGAGAGATTGATTCTATACTTTTCTCCCCTGCACTTCAGGCTCTGCAAAACCTAGGAGGGTAATCCCACAGAATGTACCTATGAATTTATGCAGCCAAATGATCTATGTATTCTTCTTGCAACTAACCCACTTTCCACTGCACAAACCAATCCAATAGCTCCCTTGTTCATAATGGTCTCATGATCTACCCCAGAAGCACATAAAGAAATATCAACACATTCATGAAGCTGTAGGCAAATTCTTTCATGTGGTTGAGACACATGAACAATCATGGAGGTGTTTTCAGCCATGTAGGGTGTTTGCAGCATCAATGGACACTTCAAAACAGCCCAAACATTGCCAAAAAAGCTACCCAAGCATGAGGAATACTGTTGCCCATGATTTGGAGGTGAAAACAATAGAAAATCATGCATTTTAACATCCAAAAACCCAGCTCCATGCACAAAAACGTGATTTCAAAAGAAAACCATCGCTGCATTTTTCCCAACACACCACAACAAATGGAGATGAGCGATAGGAGTTTTAAAAGGAAGCATATTAATCTGAAATCCTTCTACTTTTGACGGCAGCCCTCTTCATAAAAATAAAATTATGTCAATGGAAGTCATCACTCAACAAAAGCCATCTCTGTTTTGCAAGAAAAAGGAAGACTTAGTCAACAACGGGCGATGGAATGTGAGCCATCACTGCCCTCATTACCATTGGTGTTTGCCTCTTTCCTCTCCACCTCAATCTGGCGATGCGCGAAGCAGCTGTTGTGAGAACTTGTTGTTAACCTCCTCAACCAATGGGAAACATGAATTAAACTGCTTTCAATTCCCAACTTTTGAAAAAGTTTTATTTATTTAAACTTTATGCTCACGTGCCAAATAAAAGTCATCGTTGATGTGCTCTCACTTCTCCCACCCAAAACGGAGATGAGTGATACTACTGTTGCTATGAAAAATGAATGAGTTTTTAAAAGTTTTCCCAACCAATAAGAAACAAGAATTATTCTTGCTTAATAATGAAATTTGAAAATGTACTTATATTTTCCCTTTGATGTTTGCTCGCAGCCATTGCTTGATTTACATTATCACTGCTTTGTGAAGGTAAAGGTAAACCGGATCAACAATGGGCGATGGAAAAAGAGCCATTGCTCAAACTTGACCGTCGTTGATTTATTTTTACTTTAACACTTCAACTCGCGATGTGCGACGGTATTCTATGCAGCCGTGCAATGGAAATAAAACATTGAGCCTTCACATGACTTTGCATCAATAAAACGTTAATTACTCCTACTAAATGAAAGCCCATCAATGCTGAACAATGCATCGCCACTTTTCTCCTCCATTTCAACTCAAAATTGGCAATGGGTGATGCTTCTCCATGCAACCGCATGGTGTCGTGACTTCGACCAATCAGAAGCAAGAATTAAACTTGCTCTGATCAAAAACATTTGGAAATATATTTTATATTTTCCCTAAATGCCTATTTACTTTTGCACAATATTTTAAATACTAACATTTGAAAACATTAGAAAATAGACAAATTTTAATTGCGCCTATAGGCCAAACAAAGAAATTTCATTATGCGCAAGTGGAGACCACTGGAGCCGAGATTTTTTGTGTGCGGCCACGATCAATTATTTAAAACATGGGTTTCAAACTAGATTTTTCCTAGCAATCGAAATTCAGGTACCTCTTTTGTAAATTGGTCTGTCAGACATGTTCACCGCACCTAAAATACATTAAAATAATGTATCAAATGGCCTCTGTTTTTTATGAAATCAAAACTGGATACGTTTTAGACCAAAACAAGAAATGGGTTGCCCTTAGAATTGGGAAATTTGAAACTTTCCAGAACACCAAATTTGGCCTAGTCGCTGTCAACAAAGCATTAATTAACCCATCAAAACTCATCCAGGAGGCGTAAAACAGAACAAGCACACTACCATATGTACCAGAAAACATTCTACCAAAGGGATTTGCATGATGACCTCCGAGTTGCAAAATTTTAATCAACAAAGAGGGTCTCTGTGGCATATTTAGCAGGATGCAGGCCTAGGCTCTGTCAACACATTGAAGAGATATAGGCACTTCAAATTTGCAAAATTTGAAGGTGCCATCAAGGTTGACAAGGAATTACAAGAAGAAAACTGCATAAAGAACAAAAGAAATTCATGAGGAAGCCAATACACAAGTCAGATGTGTAGAACCTTTCCTGTGCTTTCTAGTTAAAATTATTTCATACATATTGTTGTTTAAGACTCCTTTGAAAAAGAGAAAAGGAAACATGAGGGAAAGAAGATGGTTTGTTTTATAGAAATGTAAATTTTGTCGTATATCGTACTATTTGAGCCTTTACCTAGGCTTTTTGTAATCCCTCTTAATAGATTTCTATAGTTATTATCATGCATTACCTATAGAACCGTTATGTGATGCATGTTTAGTATTTTCTACGGCTTTTTCCTTTACAAAACCAATAGTATGTTTGTATATGTAGATATATGTTGTATGTTTATAAATAAACATATACATATATTCATACAATTATATCATGAGCAGATTTTAAAATAGCCAAAACCAAGTTCAATCAAGTGTTAAACAGCAAATAAAGTATTCCAAAATGTATCATGCCTATTTGGAGAAGTATCAAATCATAAAGGAAATTGTGGGTCTTTGAAACCATCATTTATAAGACCATAAAACAACCATAAAAGAGTTTAGTTGCTTTTGAAGTTGCCAACAATATAACTACATTTATACTCTATAGAATGCAAGAACAAATTGCTGTTCTATTTTTCACAATGTCTATATTTCCAACCTACATTTATACCATATT